>CAEFZX010008386.1:0-19335 GCA_903066825.1 Alfaro cultratus
TGGTTCTGTTGGTTCTGTTGGTTCTGATGGTTCTGTTGGTTCTAATGGTTCTGTTGGTTCTAATGGTTCTGATGGCTCTGTTGGTTCCGATGGTTCTGCTGGTTCTAATGGTTCTGTTGGTTCTGATGGTTCTAATTGTTCTGTTGGTTCTAATGGTTCTGATGGTTCTGTTGGTTTTGATGGTTCTAATTGTTCTGTTGGTTCTGATGGTTCTGATGGTTCTGTTGGTTCTGATGGTTCTAATAGTTCTGATGGTTCTGCTGGTTCTAATGGTTCTGTTGGTTCTGTTGGTTCTGATGGTTCTGTTGGTTCTGATGGTTCTGTTGGTTCTGATGGTTCTAATTGTTCTGTTGGTTCTAATGGTTCTGATGGTTCTAATGGTTCTGTTGGTTTTGATGGTTCTAATTGTTCTGTTGGTTCTAATGGTTCTGTTGGTTCTGATGGTTCTAATGGTTCTGTTGGTTCTGATGGTTCTGTTGGTTCTAATGGTTCTGTTGGTTCTAATGGTTCTGATGGTTCTGATGGTTCTAATGGTTCTGATGGTTCTAATGGTTCTGTTGGTTCTGATGGTTCTAATGGTTCTGTTGGTTTTGATGGTTCTGTTGGTTCTGCGGTTCTGATGGGTCCGGTCCATGGAAGTTGATCAATGATGAACTCAGATTAAATCTGTGATGAGTCAGATTGTTCAAAAGCTCCAAACGGATCAGATAATCCCAGAGATTATCTCTGTTATTCTGGAATGATGATGAAATAAAGCAGGAAAAATAATTCAGCCCATTCAGATGCTGATCATGTGGCTCCGTTTCTGCCTGTTTATTGGCTGATGCTGCAGCAGCAGGCCGGGGAGGGGGGAGGAGGTTTGCTCTCCGCCCTGCTGACTCCATCAGAGCCACGGCTGAGCAGCAGCAGCAGAACCAGGACCGGGTCAGAACCACAGAGCCGTCCGGGTCCGGACCGGTCCCGAGGACATGGACCCCGCCCGCTCCATCCAGCATGAGATCAGTTCTCTTAAAGGTACGGGCTGGGTTTCCCACAATGCCCCTCTCCCTGCAGCGGATGCTGCTGCAGCATGCGACACTGAATGCGACTGATGGTGCAGGGCGGCTGGCGCGTTGCCACGGTAACAGCATGGGGGCTTCAGATGCTGCCGGGTCAGAGACGCAGCATCAGAGCAAACATGGCGGCTTTGATAGATGTCCAGATTATATCCAGATTAGTGAGTGGAATGCAGAAAGCTTTAAGGACGCTGAGGCCGGGTCCAGAGAGGGTTCTGGTTCTGACTGAGCTCTTAAAGGGCCAGTATCATGTATTTTCCAGAGTAGCTATGTTTCCACCAGTTGTTATAAAAATGTTTTATATATAAATATATTAAAATCAGTGTAGCTTCATAACTGAAATTGGGTCTCTGTCTCTTTAAGAAGCTCCTGCTCTTTCTGAAGCTCCGCCTCCAGGAAGTCATTCCAACATGGCTCCTCTATTGACCCTTTAACATTTTTTACCAGCGTTGCTCTGAGCAGCAGCTCCTATAATGAGCTCAGCAGCTGTTCGCTTATTACTGATGGCTAGTCTGAAGGAGTGGAGGGGGGAGGAGCTAAACCTTGAAGGCGGGGCTAGGTCCACCCAGACGTTTAGCATCTGAATGGTTGCCATGGAGACTAAAGGATTTCTCTAACATGAAAGAATCAGAGCAACACAGCAGGGAAAACATGATGGAGAGACCAAAGGTTTATTTAATGACGCCGCCCCTTTAAGAACCTCTGACCCATTCTGGGTCAGTCTGCGTTTCTAGAGACGATCACAGATATAATCTGGTCAGATTATAGATCTAACCTCAGTAGAAGTTCTGCTCTGCTGTTCGCAGTGCCACCACCAGGGGGCAGCTAGTGTTCTGTGGTGTTTCTTGGCTGATTTCTCCCATAATGCTTTGCTGCAGAGTGTGAGGAAGCTGAAATAGTTTGAGTTGTTACGGAAACGCGTACTTCATCCAGAATGACCGTGGTTCTGGATCCGGTTCTGCTGAGTCACTGGTTGCCATGGTGATTCCATCCCTTCCAGGGTGGCGGAGTCAACCTGAACCAGAACACTCTGAGCTCTGATTGGTCAGAAACCAGGAAGTGGTCAGGCGGTGGAAGACGCTCTGATTGGTTGGTCCTGTAAGCTGAACCGGGTCAGAACCACTGAGAACAATCCTCCTGAGAGCGGAAACTGGCTCAAGTCCAAAGTTCTGTGACCCGGTTAGGTTCTGAAGGAGCGCCATGCAGGTCCAAACAGAACCGGGTTCACCAGAACCCAACCAGAGTTCTGCAGAGTTTCTGTGTCAACAGACTGGCTTTTATTTTGAAATCTAGGTTCGGGACCGGCTCGGCTGATAGAACTGGAACCGGGTCAGAATCGGGTCGGCTCCAGAGGAAGGTAAATGATTCTGGTTCAGAGGCCCGGTCCAACTGACTCAGAATGTTTCCCAACAGAACCAAAGCGGCGCTCTTCATTGAGTGACCCAAAACACTGCAGACCTGTCCAACCCGGTTCTGGAGGCTCAGAACCGGTAATCTGGAGTTCTCTCCAGAATCAGATCAGAACCCTGCTGCGCTCCATCTTGGGTCGGGATAATGGCTCTGTTCTGGTTGGTGAGCAGACGGGTCGCCCCACATAGACCGACCCGGTTCCGGCCTCGACCCAAATCCTCTGGGCTGTGTTCTGAGTTAGCTGCTGTGACTGCAGCAGCCTGAGCGGAACCAGAACCCGTTCTGATCCCATTGGACCTGAACAGAACCCGGTTCTGTCTGTAATGTGACGAGCCAATCAGATCGTCTCATAGATAAAATCTGAAAGGTGCGGCGTGCCTCCAGGTCAGATGAACATCATCAGGTCACACCTCCGTCCCTTTGACTGGGCCGTTCTGTCGTGGAGGTTCCTGGTTCTGTTCTGACCCGGTTTGGTCCGAGCTCCAGCTGCTGGACAAATGGACTGTCTGGTCCAGACAAAGGCTGCTTCATCTTGGTTCTGTCCGGTCGTCTGTCGGCCATGTTGGTTCCAGTCGGATCCATTGAAGTGAGTTTCACTGCAGACTCTTCCTCCTCCTCCTCTTCCTCAGCTGCAGTCTTTGGGTTCTGCTGGAGGACGGGATCCAGTCCAGCCGGTGGTTCTACCTGCAGTTCCGGCAGCGGCCAGCAGGGGGCGGTGTAGCAGCAGCAGAACGTTCCTGGCTCTTTCTGTTGTTTTTATGATGTTCAGCTCCAGTTTTACCGTCGCTTCTGGCAGACCTGTGAGGTCCAGCCGGAGGTTCTGGGTTGACCTGTGACCTTCATCACATCTCTCCTCCTCTTCCTCTGAACTGGACCTGCAGGCGGTTCTTAACAGAACCGAACCCGTAGAGCCAGACGAGCAGAACTTTACTCACGTGCTAACGAGCGATTCACTTCAAGTCACAATAAAACCATAAAATCAGAAACCGTTCATATTCATCTAGAGTTCGTTTAAAACACAAAGCCAGTCGGTTTAAAACATTTTGTTTCTGGTTTAAAAAATAAAATCATCTCCGGTTTTATTAACTCTGTTCTTAAAAATACAAACGATTATAATTCAGATCCAAACCCGTCTGAAAGCTGACAGATCTTTATGTGATAAACCAACAGGAAGCTGGTTTTAACTTTAAAAACAAAAATCTGGAAAGTGCGGCATGCATTTAGCCAGGCATCGTGACGGAAACTAAGGAAAAGAAACGAATGTCCCCAGACCTGAGCTGATCCATCAAAGCTGCAAATGTTCAGGAAGACAGAAAGTTTGTTCAACCAGCAATCATCTGACAGGCAACAATGTCTCTGTCGGTTCAAAATGTCCTCATCTCTCATAAGCCAGAGCTGCTCGGTCATCTGATGGCAGCAGGCTAGGCAATCAGGTTAGGCGATTAGCAGCAGTCTAGGCGATTAGCAGCAGTTTAAGCGATTAGCTGCAGTCTAGGCGATTGGCTGTAGGCTAGGCGATTAGCTGCAGGCTAGGCGAGTAGCTGTAGGCTAGGCGATTAGCTGCAGTCTAGGCGATTGGCTGTAGGCTAGGAGATTGGCTGTAGGCTAGGTGATTAGCAGCAGCCTAGGCAATTAGCTGTAGGCTAGGCGATTAGCTGTAGGCTAGGCGATTAGCTGTAGGCTAGGCAATTAGCTGGAGGCAGGCGATTAGCTGCAGGCTTGGCGATTAGCTGTAGGCTAGGCGATTAGCAGCAGGTTAAGCGATTAGCTGCAGTCTAGGCGATTGGCTGTAGGCTAGGAGATTGGCTGTAGGCTAGGCAATTAGCTGGAGGCAGGCGATTAGCTGTAGGCTAGGCGATTAGCTGTAGGCTAGGCAATTAGCTGGAGGCAGGCGATTAGCTGCAGGCTTGGCGATTAGCTGTAGGCTAGGCGATTAGCAGCAGGTTAAGCGATTAGCAGCAGGCTAGGCGATTAGCAGCCGACTAGGCGATTAGCTGCAGGGTAAGTGATTAGCAGCAGTCTAGGCGATTAGCAGCAGTCTAGGCGATTAGCAGCAGTCTAGGCGATTAGCAGAAGGTTAAGCGATTAGCAGCAGGCTAGGCGATTAGCAGAAGGTTAAGCGATTAGCAGCAGGCTAGGCGATTAGCTGCAGTCTAGGCGATTGGGTGCAGGCAAGGCGATTAGCAGCAGGCTAGGCGATTAGATGCAGTCTAGGCGATTGGGTGCAGGCTAGGCGATTAGCAGCAGGCTAGGCGATTAGATGCAGTCTAGGCGATTAGCTGTAGGCTGGGCGATTAGCAGCAGGCTAGGCGATTAGCAGCAGGCTAGGCGATTAGCAGCAGTCTAGGCAATTGGCTGTAGGCTGGGCGATTAGCAGCAGTCTAGGCGATTAGCAGCAGTCTAGGCGATTAGCAGAAGGTTAAGCGATTAGCAGCAGTCTAGGCGATTAGCAGAAGGTTAAGCGATTAGCAGCAGGCTAGGCGATTAGCTGCAGTCTAGGCGATTGGCTGCAGGCTAGGCGATTAGCAGCAGGCTAGGTGATTAGATGCAGTCTAGGCAATTGGCTGTAGGCTAGGCAATTAGCAGCAGGCTAGGTGTTTGGCTGTAGGCTAGGCGATTAGCAGCAGCCTAGGCGATTAGCAGCAGGCTAGTCGATTAGCTGTAGGCTAGGCAATTAGCTGTAGGCTAGGCGATTAGCTGCAGTCTAGACTATTAGCTGGAGTCTAGGCGATTAGCTGCAGGCTAGGCGATTAGCTGCAGTCTAGGCGATTAGCAGCAGGTTAAGTGATTAGCAGCAGGCTAGGCGACTAGCTGCAGGCTAGGCGATTAGCTGGAGGCTAGGCGATTAGCTGCAGGCTAGGCGATTAGCTGCAGGTTACGCAACTAGCAGCAGGTTAAGCGATTAGCTTCAGTCTTAGCAGTTGTTGCTGTTGCTGCTGCTGCTTCTATTGCTGCTGCCATTGCTGCTGCTATTGCTGCTGTTGTTGCTGTTGTTGTTGCTGCTGCTATTGCTGCTGCTGCTCTTGCTGCTGTTGCTGCTGCTGCTATTGCTGCTGCTGTTGTTGCTGCTGCTGCTTCTATTGCTGCTACCATTGCTGCTGCTATTGCTGCTGTTGTTGTTGCTGTTGCTGCTGCTGTTGCTATTGCTGCTGCTGTTGCTGCTGCTATTGCTTCTGCTGCTGCTATTGCTGCTGCTGTTGTTGCTGCTGCTGTTGCTATTGCTGCTGTTGTTGTTGCTGTTGTTGGTGCTGCTGCTGTTTCTGCTGCTGCTGTTGCTATTGCTGCTGCTGTTGCTGCTGCTATTGCTGCTGTTGCTATTGCTGCTGCTGTTGTTGCTGCTGCTATTGCTGCTGCTGCTGCTGTTGTTGCTGCTGTTGATGTTGCTGCTGCTGTTTCTGCTGCTGCTATTGCTCTTGCTGCTGTTGTTGCTGCTGCTGCTATTGCTGCTGTTGCTATTGCTGCTGTTGGTGGTGCTGTTGTTGCTGCTGCGGTTGACGGTGGTTTGAATCCTGCAGTTTCCTCAGAAACCTCAGCAACGGAGAGTTTTCTTCTTCAGGAACAGAATGGGTTTGTTTGTAATTGCAGCGTTGGGAAGTAGAGCGCTGAGTCATGCTTGTAGTTCAGGCAGAGCAGCGTGGGAAGAGTCAGAGGCTCGTTATGTTTTATGGACAATCCAGTTGCTAATTGTCTGGGAAACTGTGGTGAAAGTTGCAGGCATGAAGCCATATTGGCTCCTGAAAACAACGAAGATCTCCAGAAGTCAAACTGGACTAAAGAACAAAACTATCTGGTGGCTGTTTGTTTTATCGTCTCCCCATACACCAGTTAGCATTGCTGCTTTCTGGTGTAACATGCTAAATGTTCCCCCAGCAGGTTTAGATTCCTCCCTCCGGTTCCGCCCTAACGGAGCCTGGCTGCATGTTTTATTTTCAGTTTTTTTCTTCTTGTCTTTTGAGCAGACAGTGTGAAATAGCACACCATCGCCCCCTAGCAGGCCGCACCCATAACTGTGTTTCTCTGTGTGACGCAGTTTTCTTCTAAGCTAAAGATCATAATGCGCTCTGTTCATGAAGCATCATGCTAACCATTTTTATGCTAACAGTTTGCTACTTTTTAGCTAATTGTTCATTTACTAATAGTAGTTAGTAAATATGTTAGCTAGTTTTAGATGAATGGCTAGTTTTAGCTATTTTGGGCACATTTTTTGGTTAATTTTCTATTAACCATTAGCAGGTTTAGCTAAGACATGGCTTTGCTGTTATTTGCTAATATCTAGTCCAGTGTTTCTGGCCCTCTGCTTGATTTAATGTTGTTGTTTGAGGTTTTCACTGATGAAACCGATTAAAACCTTCGGTTCAGTTCAACATTAGGCTCTCGTTCCTCATCAAGAGGGTTTTTCTTTATGTGTAATGTAGTGTAGTTAACATGGCAGGTCTAGCGGTTCGGTTCGGTCCGAATCGCATTGCGGTTGCTGATTGATAATAAAACCTGCCAGGTTTTCTACATGATGTTCTGGTGAATTCAGAATAAACCATTTTTGGTTGAAGCAGAACTTTATGTTTTGCTACAGGCTGAAGAAGCAGAAATAACTTTAGGTTTTACTTCTTGTCTGTTTGGTATTTTTCTTTTGTGGTTGATCTCTCAGGAGGTTTTTGGATATATTTAGGTTCTAGTTCTGGTTCTGTGACTCAGTCTCACTTCCAGGAACCGTGTGTGTGTGTGTGTGTTGATGGTGTTGCTGTCGTGTGTGTGTGCTCATGTTTCTGTGGTGTGTCCGTTGCCATGGCAGCAGGCATACCGGACCGGCCACGCCCTGTCAGCGGTTCTGATGACTCACTGCAGGGGTCACGTTTCCTTCCTCCGCTTTCTGTTTTCTTCTTCTGCAGAGTTTCCCATCCTGAAGCTGCAGCCGGAGTTTCCTGTAGGCCGTTACTCTGCGTCTCGCCTGCTTCCATTAGCTGCTCTCTGTCGGCCATCTTAGCCGCGTTCCTTGGAGAGTTCCTGGTTCAGAAGCTTTTTGTCTTCACGTCTCATCACGGGCCTCTCTGGAGTTCCCATCCATATCATTCATTAGGATCTGTTGACAGAAACGAGATTTCTAATGAGGAACCTGAGCTGCTCAGTTGGCTGCAATCTGCAGATGCTGCCACTAGATGTCACTGGTCTCCATTTAAAGGTCAAACCTGTTTTAAAAGCTGAACTCTTCCTGCTCCGTCTTCATCAGTGAAATGTTTTTCTGCTCTTTTAAAAGTTGCTTGGCGGTGAGTCAGTCTGCGCCGCTGAGCCAGCACCCTGAGGACCATCAGATTCCGCCATCTTGGTTTTTCTCCGGCGTCCCTACTGAGTGCGCTCCGTTCGGGGCCGTGGTTCCTGTCAGCTAGCTGAGACTCACTCAGGTCACTGAGTGCTGACTCAGTGTTTCGTTCTGCTGACTCAGCGTTTCAAACATATAAAAGTATTCACACCTTCACTTTCTCACATTGTTTCTGGATCTTCAAAGTATTTTATTGTATTTTAAGAGACGGAGGAGAATGGCGTAGTTCAATCATAAAATATTTAACGGTTTTGTGCGATTTGTACATACATTTATGGTCTGAAAAGTGTGGCAGGTATTTAAATCAGAACTCAGTAGAACCTGCTGGCTGCAGGTCATCTGGTTTAAACGTCTCAAGTCTGTTCAGTGATTCTGTTAGATTCACGTCTGGACTTTGACTAGGCCATTCCAAACCCATGAATGGGCTCTGATCCAAATCATCCCGTCCAGCCGGTCCTTCTCCATGAATCGAGTTTGACTAGTAGTGACTGCTCCTGTCCCATAGAGCGGTCACAGGAAATGCATGCCGCACTATTCAGACACCACGTCGGTTTGCTGTCGCAGAATCTGCTGAATGTTGGGGTTCAGAGAAACCGACCCGGTTCTGACTGACGACCTGATAAGAAACAGTTGGATGGCTGCAGCTGTTTTCACTGACAGGAACAGGTTGGGATCGGCCCGGAGTTCACACCAGAGGTGTGTGTGTGTGGGTTCTGGTCCGACCCGGTTCCCAGATTGCCGTCGTTCCTCAGGCGGGTGCAGCCTGTGGATGAAAACCGCCTGGAATAGTTTTCATTCCTTTCATGCTGACCCATCTCTGGTTCTGATCCGGGTCTGGTTCTGATCCAGCTCTGGTTCTGATCCGGGTCTGGTTCTGATCCAGCTCTGGTTCTGATCCGGGTCTGGTTCTGATCCAGCTCTGGTTCTGATCCGGGTCTGGTTATGATCAGAAACATATCACTCCTCAGGGATCGCGCTCGGCTCCAGCATTTTTCCATCAGAAGGTTTTTTTCCAGAACAATCATCCCGTTCAAACGCCTCCACTGGTTCCCAGTACGGCTGCTGGTGGGAATGTTGGTGCAGCAGAGATCAGAGGCTGACCTCTGACCTCTGGACCTGCAGAAACCATCTGGAGGACTGAAAATATAAAACTATTAAATATTTAGTTTTAATCTGAGCCCGCAGCATGACTCGTCCTCCACAGGTCAGTGATTGATGGATCGCTCACGTTTGTTTGCTGAATTTAAAAAATGAAGTTTGAACGTTTTGTGTAAAATCCTGACTGGACAGAGAAAGTTGATTTATTTCATATTTGTTTGTTTCTCGGGTTTTCTCTCCTTCATAGTTTCAGTTTGAACATCAGCAGCTTTTAGAACCGCTCTATGGCCATTTTCCATCCCACTCCGGACTCAACTGGCTCGGCGGCGCCCTATCCTGGATGGAGGCCAAACTGCAACAACAAATATTCTGGAATCATTTCTAGAAAGGGCTGCACAGTGGTGAAGTTGGTAGCACTGTTGCCTGGGTTCGATTCCCGGCCCGGGGTCTTTCTGCATGTTCTCCCTGTACATGCTGGGTTCTCTCCAGGTTCTCCGGTTCCTCCCACAGTCCAGAAACATGACTGTCAGGTTAACCGGTCTCTCTAAATTCTCCCTAGGTGTGAGTTTGTGTGTGTTTGTCCTGTGTGTCTCTGTGTTGCCCTGCGACAGACAGGTGACCTGTCCAGGTGACCTGTCCAGGTGACCTGTCCAGGTGACCTGTCCAGGTGACCTGTCCAGGTGACCTGTCCAGGTGACCCCGCCTCTCGCCCCGAACGTAGCTGGAGAGGCAGCAGCACCTCCTGATCCCATTAGGGACAAGGAGTTAGAAAATGGATGGATGGAATTTCTAGAGTGAAGGAGTTTTTCTCATCCGGTCTGAATTTATTTTGGTGTGACAAAATCATTATTTAATCCAGAGCGATCAGCAGCAGCGCTGCATGATTCCGACTGAGCAGAGGGGTTAGCGGCCGGCTGCGGACCGGTTAGCGGCCGGCTGCGGACCGGTTAGCGGCCGGCTGCGGACCGGTTAGCGGCCGGCTGCGGACCGGATTTCGACCGGCTGCGGACCGGATTTCGACCGGCTGCGGACCGGTTAGCGGCCGGCTGCGGACCGGATTTCGACCGGCTGCGGACCGGATTTCGACCGGCTGCGGACCGCCTGACTGCAACTGCAGGACTATCGCTGCTTTCACATTTTGTGGATAAAGTCTCCTGTAAACCAGAGGAAGTTTCTAAATTTGATGCTTCTCAGGAAAAGAGTCGCTATGTTAGTAGAGAGTAATTCTGAAGTAATTCTGACCCGATTAGAGTTTTAATCTACCTGAAGGTCTTATTATAAACACTTTAACATTATTTTAATTTCTGACAGATGCAGCTTGGTTCCGACCCAAACTCTGGGAGCTGAGCCCGCTTTGAGAATCATTTAGTCAGGTTGTTTCTGGTAGAACCCGTCCTCCCCTGGTTCTGGTTCTGATGTTTGGACCTCAGAGCACCGCTGCTTTAAATCTGTTTTCCGCTCTTTGTAAGAAAATGTGACCCAGGGTGGCTCAAGCCGTGGCGCCGGTCCAGTTGCGCTCGGCACACGTGAGAATCAGAGAAAATGTTTCCAGAGGAAAAGCTGACTGCCCCCCTCCCCTCCTTCTCCTCCACGCCCCCCTCGGTTCTGATCCGAACAATGTCGTGAGTTCAGAGCGGCTCCGGCTCAGTTCTGCTTCCTCCAGAGAGACGATGGATCTGCGCTGCTGCTTCTGCCGTGCCAAGCCGGACGGTAGGTCTGACTGCAGCCGCTTCATGCTGGGAGGAACCCTGCATCACTCCTGCAGTGTTCTGCATTACTCCCAGCCGGGTCGGCCCGGTTCTCTGCTCTCTTTCTGCTTCTTGTTTGCTTGAATTACTCAGATTTGGGATCTTTGGTTTTTCTGAAACATCTTGAGCTTCAGTGGGGATCCTGGCAGTGGGAGTGGGCCGGTCCGGGCCGGGCCGGGCCGGGCCGGGTCGGACCCCACCCACTCAGGGAGTTTTTCCACATCTGCTCCCCTTTCCCCGCCTTCTGCTGAAGTTTCAGATTTACTCCGACTGGAACATTTTAACACCCGTCTCTTCAGAAAGCCGCTTACTTTCCTGGAATTTTCTGCAGCTTCCTGTCTGAGTCACAAACAAATCATCTGGTTTCCTCTGAGACTCGGCCCGACTGCACAGGAGGAACCGGAACCAGAACCAGAACCGGAGGCTGAAACAGAAACTCCTCCTCACTGTTTCTGCTGGAATCAAGACAGAAAGTAACAAACTATCAGCCTCACATCATTGATACCTGATCACAAGGTGATCGGTTGCTGCTCTGCAACGCGGGGTGGGAAGACATCAGCAATGACCTGAGGGGTCAAAGGTCATCTCCAGACCTTCTGAAGTCCATCAGAACTTCCCAGGAGTGTAAATCCCCAGCAGATTGATTCCAAGGTCAGAGGTCAGAGAGTGAAGCTCAGAAATGAGCAGAAAGCCTTAGAGACGGTGGAGGGAATCAGACACGTCAGCTCAGGCTGTCCAGCACGGTGGTGGAGGGGTGGTGATGTGGGTGTGTTTCTGGAGAGCTGCAGCTGCTGGATCAACGTTTGGATTCTATGTAATAAATTATGACACCTGGTTATTTTCTGTAAATATTGGCTATGACCCCGAAGGGGGCGGGTCTTCCTGTCATGTGACCTTTCAGGTTCATCCGACCCGGTTCTGACTTCTGAGGCAGAACCGGGTTCAAAAAGCAACAACAATATTTCAGCTTATTTAGCCTGACAAAATAAAATGTTCATTTTCCAGTCATATTTTCGCCATGTTATTCATTCATTCATAAATGTCATGGTTATTATTCATCAAGCATCTGGTTGAAAATAAATATTCAGTTAGGAAAAATAAGTTTTCATTTTCAAAACTCAACATTGATCTTGAAACAAATAATTAGCTAGAAAGCTAATTATTTAGTGTCCCAACTATATATGTAGTTCATATTCAGCTAGCAACCCAAGTATGTAAATATTTAGCTAGCAAGTTAAAAATTGAGATAGCATGCTAGCCTGCTAACATTTAGCTACAAGAAGCTAAATATTTAGCTACCACGCTAAACATCTAGATAGCAAACGAGATACTTAGCAGGCTAGCGTGCTAGCTAAGTATTGAGTTTCTTGTAGCTAAATGTTAGCAGGCTAGCGTTCTAGCTAGGTATTTAGCTTCTTGTAGCTAAATGTTAGCAGGCTATTGTGCTAGCTAGGTATTTAGCTTCTTGTAGCTAAATGTTAGCAGGCTGGCATGCTAGCTAGGTATTTAGCTTCTTGTAGCTAAATGTTAGCAGGCTAACTTGCTAGCTAGGTATTTAGCTTCTTGTAGCTAAATATTAGCATTCTAGCTAGGTATTTGGAACAGTGACTTTTACAAATGTTGGCAAAACATGGTGAAAAAGGTCTGAAAATAAACCGGCATGTTTTTCTCTGACAGGGTGAATAAATTATTGCTGTTAGTTTTTGAAGAGGAATGTCATTGGAACCAGGGACGGTCAGTAACTGGACCGGTCCAAAGGCTCCTCTGAGTGGAACCGGCCGTCAGTGAAGACTGGCTCAGGAACGGTTCTGGTTCTGAACACAAGGAAGCACTTAGCTGCGCAGTGAGCGGTGGTTATTATGGGATGGCCGGATGCAGGTTCTGGTCGGAACATTTGGATCATCTGCAGCTCGTTAAGCCGGATTCCTGGGAGGTGATCCTGGGCTGGTTCTTATCAGCCCGGAGCGGGGTGTGTGTAGGTGTGTGTGTCTCATGTATTATTAACCTGTGCAGATAGCCTGCAGCAGTCGGTCCGGTCCGGTTCGCCCTCTGGACCCAGACAGACTGAACCTTATTTTTGGCTCCAAGGCTGCGCGCCTGGAGCGCCGGATCAGTTTTACTAGGAAGAGGAAGAGGAGGAGGGAGGAAGGACTGAGTCACCGGGCCGGCGGCAGCAGTAGGGGGGGGGAGGGGGGACGGCAGCGTGTAGTTAAAGTCAGAGAGAAGTTGGCTTTTGGTTTTAAAGTGCAGGACGGCACCACACCCACAGCGCCGCTGCCCCCACCCAGTGCTCCCAGTGCTCCCAGTGCTCCCCGTCCGAGTCCGTACCGCGGGCCCATGCCGGCCGGACCCGCCGCCTTCCCGGCCCTGGTGGTTCTGGGTCACGTCATCAGCCTGGTCGCCGTCTGGCGCTGGCGGCGGTGGAGGGAAGGTAAGCTGCTCCTCTTCCTCCTCTTCCTCCTCTGCTGCGGTTCCCCCCCCTCTCCCCCGCCTCGGCTTCCTGTTCTCCTCAGATGTTAACCCTGTAAGTGCCGGTTCCTCTGCTCGGGTCAGGTTAACCCTATTTCTCTGTTGTCATGGCGACGCACCGGCCCAACCTGTTGCTGCTCTCTGACTGTAGTCCTGGTGTTCCGAACATCAGCAGGAACCTGTTTGGTGGCTCTGCAGCCGCAGGTGAAGAAATTTACATCCAGCTTATCGCGGCGGACACACCCAGTGCCTCAGATGACTTCCTGCTGGTTCTGCTAACTTCCTGCTGGTTCTGCTAACTTCCTGCTGGTTCTGCTAACTTCCTGCTGGTTCTGCTAACTTCCTGGTAACAAAAATCCGGTTTTTCTGTTTGCTAATGTGAAAACAAGCCCAAACCACCATTCCTCCACCACTGTGCTGCACAGATAGCATGAGGTGTTGAGCTGCTGTTTGGTTGGTTGTTGTTCCAGAAGTATTGGTCTGGCGGCCATCTTGTTTGTAGAGAGCAGAGGCTTTCTCCTTCTACCTCTCCACGTAGCCATGGTGGGTACGCTTCCACTAATGTACAAATACCGGAGCTAATTTTTAGCTGAGCACTTTAGCATTTTTGCTAACTCTATAGGTTAGCGCACTTAGCTTCTCTAAAGCTAACTTTTCTAGATAAATTCTAGCGTTAATTCTCTTGACTGTTTTGTAAACTTTCAGGCTGACAAAGTTCAGCATCCAAGTGTTTTGGTTTCTGACTGTTAAGAATTCTTCAACCATTTAGACGTTTATATTCATGCTCTTATTTTGAAGGCTTTGTACACAGCAGGTCCACTTCCTTTCCTCGGGTTCTGTTTTTTTCTCCTAATAACTTTATTTAAAACAGGAACAAACTAAAGTATGTCCAGCAGAAATCTACATGTAATATGCATGTTTTCACAAATGTAAACTATCTGGCAGCCAACATGGCTGAAGTTAGCGCTTTAGCATTAGCTTCTGCTGAATACCATATTGTAGCTAATGGAACTCTTTATACTTAGCACTTTATGGGTCCGTCCAACTAACATTTTAGTTACCATTGACCTTTAACCTGTAGAGTCAGAGGTGGATCTCAGGTTTCTGGTTGTTTCTCTGAGCTTCAGACTCTGACCTCTGACCCTGGCTGATGCTGCTGAGATGTTTTCTTCTCATAAGCTTTCCCAGGTTGATGGGCAGCACCAGTTGCTGCTCTGAGATTCCTGCTGGTGTGTTTCTGCCCTGACATTATGCTAGCTCCCTGCAGAGCAGCATGATGGCAGCATGATGGTAGCATGATGGTAGCATGATGGTAGCATGATGGTAGCATCTCGTCCAGGTGTTTGCTCTCTCTGAGCCTCCAGTTGCTCTTCAGATCAAACATTCAGAGCCACACATTTTTCTCTTCTCTCAGCCGCAGGTTTGTTTGCATTTGCAGCAGGTCTGCCTGCAGCTCTAGCTGCTGCTAGCTGTTAGCTGCTAGCGGGAGCTACAAGGTGCCTTTGCTCCAGGGTGGAGGGTGAAAGTAGGGAAAAGGGATTGAGTGAGGAGCCAGGTTTATAAAAAGCTCCTGGATTGTCACATGATGGCCGTAAGGTGAGGAGTGTTTCCTGGAGAAGCTCACAGCAAACCTTCAGGCTGATCCGCAGCAACGCAGGGTTTCCCCAGAAAACCTGCTCAGCCTGCTGGTCGGTCCACCGTGTCTTTATGATAAAAGATGTTAAGTTGACAGGGAATGTAAAAATATTACTGGGTAATTATATGTTATGGAAAAAATCTCCAGTGAAACAATATTTAAACCCACAACTAGACTAAAAAACAAGAAATTAAAAAATACCATTAAAATGAATATCAATTATTTGCACCCTGTTTAATCCAAATTAAGTCAGCGGCTCCATCGGGCCCCCAGGGCTTCAGGGGCCATAATGATCATATTTTAACACAGATACATAAATGTAACATTTATTTATTGAGATGATCAATGCTGCTAAATTTGATTTAATGGTTTCAACATAAATGAAAAGATTTGAAATTGTTGAACATTTAAATGTAAGATTTTAAGGAGCTGGCAAGTTTACTTTGTAAAAGTTAAAATTGTTTTGTTACCATAGCAACAATCTGATGCTGTGAGTTTGATCTGTGAGTTTGAGCTGTTTGTTCACAAATACAAATTAATAAACTGCAATTATAACTGACTGATTTCAGGTTGGCCAGTTAATCTGCTCCCGTCTGCCAGATTCAATCCAACAGAAGCTGTTAGAGGTTCTGATGTTTTAGCAGCCAGAGGGGCCCCTAAGTCAGGTTCTGCTCCAGGCCTCATGCAGCCTTGGACCGGCCCTGCATGATGAGTTCAATCCACTGCACTGCAGAGATTTAATTCAATGCTGCTAATGTGGCTTTAGTAGCTCTAACATTTCTGTCTGTTGAGTTTTTAGTAAGAGTTACAGAAACTGTTTTGGTTGCTGGAGTTTATGGGACGAGTTTCTCAGATCTCTGCGCTCATTAATCTGACTAAGTGGACAAAACATTTGATATGGTTTGATGCATCATGTAACCGGAAAAATAATATTAAAAATAATAATAAAACAATATAAAACCAGCGTAATGCTTGACTACGAGCGAAAGCTCCTCACCGGCTGAACCCGCATGATGAGGTTAGCGCTGGTTGGTTAACCGCTAACGCTCCGACCAACCGGGAACACAGACATGAACTTTACAGGGCAGACAGCGCCACACGCTGGGCAGCAGTTGAGACGTAAACGCCACATAATTCTTTGTTCACACAGATAAATCAATCTCAGCGCACCTCTGAAAGCGACTACAAGTTATTCCTGCGGTTCACGTAGAGCTGCGCAACCAGAGCTAACGGTGGGTTTAAACTCTGACCTTGATGTGGAGTTCTCCAAAGAAACATGATTCCTCACTGGAGGTTGATGTCAATATCCATACAGGTCAGCCTGTGTCCAGCTTGAGTGAAAGGAGGAGCGCGATCCGCGCTGAGGTCAACTTGAGAGATAAAGCAGCAGCAACGCGCGGAGGCAACGCGCAAAGGCATATTCAACGGAGGCAACGGGTGGAGGCAACACGCAAAGGCAACGCGCAAAGGCATATTCAACAGAGGCAACGCGCGGAGGCAACGTGCAAAGGCAACGCGCGGAGGCAACGCGCGGAGGCAACGCGCAAAGGCAACGCGCAAAGGCATATTCAACGGAGGCAACGGGTGGAGGCAACACGCAAAGGCAACGTGCGGAGGCAACGTGCAAAGGCATATTCAACAGAGGCCACGCGCAAAGGCAACGTGCGGAGGCAACGCGCAAAGGCAACGCGCAAAGGCATATTCAACAGAGGCAACGCGCGGAGGCCACGCGCAAAGGCATATTCAACGGAGGCAACGGGTGGAGGCAACACGCAAAGGCAACGCGCAAAGGCATATTCAACAGNAGAGGCAACGTGTGGAGGCAACGCGCAAAGGCATATTCAACAGAGGCAACGCGTGGAGGCAACGCGCAAAGGCAACGAGCAGAGGCAACGTGTGGAGGCAACGCGCAAAGGCATATTCAACAGAGGCAACGCGTGGAGGCAACGCGCAAAGGCAACGTGCAAAGGCATATTCAACAGAGGCAACGCGCAAAGGCAACGTGCAAAGGCATATTCAACAGAGGCAACGCGCAAAGGCAACATGCAAAGGTATATTCAACGGAGGCAACGGGTGGGGGCAACGCGTGGAGGCAACGCGTGGAGGCAACGCGTGGAGGCATATTCAACGGAGGCAACGTTGCATATGCCCGATTTTCGATCGGATATATTCAACACACCACACACTGCAGGATGTTGTAAGATTGTCGTAAAGGGGAAATCGGGGCAAAAAAGAAAAAGGCTTTAGCGGGAACATCAACATGCAGCAGCATTATCTGACGCCCCCCGGGCCGCAGTAATAAAAAGGTTGGGTATCACTGCTGTAATGGATCGACTCATTTGCTGCAGCTGGGTTCTGGTTTTCCTTAACTCGGGTTTGATGGTTCAAAGTCAGTATCTCTGCTTTATTTATAAAGTCACCAGTTATTTTATCATTTAAAATGTTAAACCGTTGACCTCATCTGAGGTAGTAAAGTCCAAACAGAAACAACCAGCTGAAGATGCCAAATGTCGACTTGGATTTAAGCAGCTGGCAGCAGAACTTAGACATGAAAGATCCTGAAATAGAAATCCATGTGAGGTGTGAATGCTAGTCGACCTCTGACCTCTGGTCCTCCAAACCTCTTTCTGGGTTTGGTTGAAGTGAACTCTGATTCGGTTTGATTGTGAACGCCAAGCGGACCGGAGACCGCTCCAAAATTAGGAAGTGAACTACAGTGCAGGGCATTCTGGGTAAATACAACCAACGCTAACCTGCTAGCCTAGCACTAGCAGCAGAAATGGCTCCTGGTCTTCAGCCAAAGACTAAAGAGAAATCCTCCAACACTAAAATCTGATCCTCCATCTTGTTTCCNCAGTGGTTCTTGGTGCAGCGCCCCCACAGGCCAGGAGGGGAACAGGTTGGTTTGACTCAGAGCCACAGCAGCTGGAGGTGGAGCAGATGATGGAGTTCTGGTTCCAGGGGAATCAAATCTACTGAACTGAAGGAAGAAAACATCCTGAGACCCAGAACAGCTTCCATCTCTCAGCAACCAGCACAGCAAACGCTTCAGATGTGGACCTGAATCCTGACGGATTCGCCTCACAGCTTCATGCTGCTAAAGTCCAGCTGAGTTTAATCAGTTCAGCCCTGAAGTCCAAATGAGCTCCAGAGTCGGTCCGGTTCCTGAACAACCAGCAGAACCAGACTCCATCTGCTCACAACGAAGTCCAACCAGCCGGCTGTCTCAGCATGCGGCCCGCTCCCACCTGGATCCACTTTAGGATCCGGACCAGAACCGCTCCGTTCCTCTTCTCTGTCTCGTCTCATTTCTTTGGACAAACGCTAAACATAAACAGGAAGCGCTAACGTTGCAGCTAGGCTAATCTGCAGTTGGGCCCAAACGGACCTGAACAATAAAGGACTGTTAAAAACACCAGAGTGCTCTGGTGTGTGTGTGTGTGTGTGTGTGTGTGTGCGCGCGAGCCCGCGCTGCAGTATTTGGCGTTTCAATGCGTCTTGGAGGCTCAGAAAGGAAAACCTTTTGGAATATGTCCAGTTGACGGATTCATGGAAAAGTTTTGTCAGCTCTAAGAACCAACGTTTCTTCTTCTACCCAGTGGGAAAAAAATCAGCAGAATTGAAATATTTTCATTTTTTTGTTGTGGAAAAACTGTGCAGCAAAGTTTGGTGATAACCTCCTGATCCTGCTGAGGTTTTTCAGGGGTTTCGCCTGCAGCAGTCGCAGGACGAAACACGGAAGTCGGCTCACGTCTCAGACTCTTCCTGAAGTTTTAAGGCAGATCTGGAACAGAAACACTGTCTGTGCTGTTTCTTTAACATTCCCATGAGGTTCTCCACCTTCTCACAGCAAACTGTTTTCTTCTCTCCATCCTGTCCCCTTCCTCCTGTCCTCCTTCCCATCAGCACTGGAAGGCCGAGGTAGGACCCGGTGGCTCCTGCCTGCATGTCTGCCTCTCCCTGACCCGCCTAACCTCCCTCTTTTCCTGCTGTCTAACATCTTCAGGAGAATTTTCTCCAGTTTTGTTCCATTTATCCACTGAAGATGAGAAGCTGAACCATAAATGAAAGCATGAAAATCTGCTTAGTTTCTTCCTGGAGTCAGACGTAGCTGTGATTTAATCGGAGTCCGTTTTTAAATTGTCCGTCAATTAAAACTCTAAAATCAGTTTGAATTATATTTAGTTTGATTTGCTTTTTGTGACATTCGTTCCTTCATGTCTTTGAGTGATTAACAAATTCAACTAGACAAATAATCATTGTCTAGTTGGAATCTAATTTCTATTTGTATTGATCAGCGGTCGAGGCTGTATGAATATATTTGAGCTAATAGCTGTGTGTCCTGTTGGATCATGTTTGGAGCTGTGATGAGACCAGTGTAATAACCAGGTTAGCTAATAACAGGGTAATGACCCGTCAGGTGTTCTGTTGCAGGCCCAGCGCCACGTCACCGACCTCTATGAAGACCTGAGGGACGGACACAACCTGATCTCCCTGCTGGAGGTCCTGTCTGGAGAGACGTTGGTGAGTGTGGGGGGGGGGGGGGGGGGGGGGGGGGGGGGGGGGGGGGGGGGGGGGGGGGGGGGGGGGGGGGGGGGGGGGGGG
>CAEFZX010008387.1:0-24461 GCA_903066825.1 Alfaro cultratus
AATCTCCTTAGATGTTTTCTCTGCTTGATGCATGCCAATGATTTGACCCTTCTTAAACAGACTAACGTCTTTTCCACAACCACATGATGTGTCTTTTGCCATGGTTGTTTAAGAAATGAGGAGTTACTCATTGCATCAGCTGGGGTTAAATAACTTGTTGCCAGCTGAAAGATAATTGCCTATGCAGTAATTATCCAATAGGGGGCTTGTACCTAGTTGCTTAGTTAAATCCAGGTGGCGACTTTTATTTTGGCCAGGCAGTGTATATATAATAGTTTGTTTTTTTTGCATAGCAATATTAATATTCATGTTTCTTTGGTGGTAGAAAAAGAAGGAGTACTTGGAAGAAAGCCAATGCAGGTACAGGAATATCATTGAAAGGTAGAATGGAAATAGCAATTTAAATTATGCCCTGGTATTACAACCATGAAGATGCATGTTTCATCTGTGTATATCTTTTTATTTTTATTACAGTTTTTATTTTTTATTTTTTTGCTTGATTTCTGTTACTCTTTTTGACTCGATTATAAAAAAGTATTCAAGAATCAAGGCAACTAGACCATGTAGGAGGAAGAGTCAAGTGCTAACGTCTGTCTACTCTTTATTTTTTTTAAAAAATGATGAGTTAAAAAAATTATTTCCTTTATATTTTTGACACTTGTTAAAGGTTCCTATATTCAAAGGTGTTTCTTCAAGTTTTATTTTCGCTGTAGTTGCTATAAAAACCCAGGTGACACTGTTATGTGACTTCATTTCAATGGTGTGCAAATAACTACAGCTCTTAGAAAATAACAAAATAATCACCTTTCTGATCCTGCAGCACATGTGATTTGATATCTAGCTAAACTGTGCTGCCTCATCTTTTTTGAACATGTCAAAAGATCTCCATATATTGATCACTGAAATCAAAAAGTACCGTATAAATAGCACATGAGCACCACTTTTACTGATTTTACTCAATTCTACCGATATTTTGCAGCATTATCACAAGCAAAAGTCATTTCACTCTTCGTGCTTTGCCAGTGCTTTGTCTATGCTGATGAAGATTGTTACTCATCTTGGCATGCTGAATGCTTCAAGCGGCTCTAATTGCATTCCAATCCATCCTGTCTTCTGTCTAATGCTGGCATTATAATTTGACCACTTGGGGCATTTAAAAGGGGATTAAGACTTTCCCCCTAATGGCCATACAGTCACTGAAAATGTAAAAAAAAAAAAAAAAAAACACCTGAAATGAAGTCAGTAACAGTCCTTTATTGCAATACACATTTTGCACAAAATGAGAAAAATACATGAGCCTGATTTCTTCACACATAAGAAACACACAAACCGTTATTTTTTTGTGTATATGTCAAGGACAGAGCAAACTTCCTAAAAGAGGAACTGTGCCAATAAAAAGGCCTAAACCTACACATTACATTAACTACAGTGAAGTTCCAAATTCATCATCTCAGAGTCAGCTGAATGGAGAGGGTAATTCCACATTTGACTCCTTTGTTTTATAATTATAACTATTTTAAAGTCTTTGTTTTGCAGTTCTGCTATTGAGTAAGTCCAAGGTAAACCCTTTTTTCTGTTCCAGCTCGATGATGGCCAAATGTCACCAGATATGCGGTGTAATTTCCTGTAATTGAGACTCCTCCTGTGACTGTGTTTCCCATTCATTTCAGGGCGATACCTCGGGAGACTACCGTAAAACCCTGCTGATCCTCTGCGGAGGGGAAGATTAAACCAGTCATGTCTCTGCAGCTTTGTCTCGCCGGCTCCAGTGGCCACAGGACAAGCGCGTTCACGCAGCCAAAACAAATGTTGTCAACATCAGTCTCTGTTCCTAACTGCTGCCACACCTCAGCCAAACCAAGTGTCCTACTAAACGATGACCTGTCAGCGTTTCGAGCCAGTTTTTATTTTATTTTTAATTTTTTTGTTTCATGCCTTAGTTACCCCACCTGGGAGGGTGATGCTTGTCTTTTTTTACAGATGTAACATTAAGTTGTTTACATCGGTGTGGAAATAAGCTTGAAGAATAAAGACTAGGATGTGCTAATGCTGTGCCTTTAAATTGTTGTCTGTCTAATTGGAGCTGTGATTTTAAATATACCCCAATAAAACAAGTACAGCTAAAAAAAACAAACAAAGAAGTGTTTTTGACTTTGTAATAACAAACCACCCCTATTTTTTGTTTGTATTTTACATTATGTGTATTAGTTTCTATTTTGGCAGGCCAATCCTGTGTTTAAAAATGTTCACATGGAAACATCAGAAAACACCCAGACTAATTCAAGGCCTTTCTGCCAAAAACACCAGTAGGTTTTAGCATCTGATAGCATAAGTAAAAACAATATAAGTAAGTACAAATTAACAACACCAGTTAAATTATATTTTCTGCATGGCCTTTAAAGCGAAGATAGTGTTTCCTTTGCACAGAGGTGACAGCCGTCTCTGCTTTTGTGTCTCGGTTGGCTGCGTATGTGTGAGCGCAGCTGTTGTCAAGCCATTTTCAGTTAAAAGAGGAAAGCAGAAAAAAAAGACGTATGTGGCGAGGAAATCCCCTGCAGTACGCCAAAATCCAAGGCAACAAATAAAGAGCAAGTCAGTCACTTTGGTTTTAATGGCACACCCAAAATAAAATTGTTCCATTTGATGATAATTACAAGAGATTATAAGATAACCTCAATAGCACTATCAATATATCAATATCTGCATTGTTGTTGAATTTCCCTTTTGATTGAAGGGGAAGTTTTTTTTTTCTTTTGGCACTGCATGTGTTGCATGAATTAGACAGATTGTAGTTTAATAATATAAAAGCCCTCGTGTCCTCAGGGAAAGCTATTGGTGGTGCATAGCTGTTTACTTTTCATCTGCAGCTTTGATAGCTGTGATGGCATCACGATACAATCACGCAAAAGGGGCCATACGCTTTACTGCATGCTTGCATGCCATATCGTGCACATAAACGTTTATTACTGAAAAACGAACAGCTTAGATTGACGAACTCCGTTCTCAGAAGAAAATGTGTCATACGTTCCAGGAGGTTCTGCATTTTTCAGGTTTCTCCACGGGCATCTAAGATAGCAGCGGCATAGGGGAGGGGGGAAGGGATGCAAGCCACTGTTCCAATAAAAGGGATTTAAATGTTCATACTTGTTTTCTTGTGTGTTGCGTTACTCAGTCAAAAGGGAGGCCGAACAGTTGGACACACACCAGGTTCTGTTCAGGCTGAGCCTGCAGTGTCAGGCCATTTTACTGGGTTACGGGAATTCCCCAAGCCTCGCAGTGAAATTGCTTCCCCCTTATTCACCAGTTTCCTTAAAAAGTGCCTCTCCGACAGAAGCTGAATGTGTGGGTGAGTTGTTATTTGTTTTTAAACGTTTAAGATGGAGATGCAGAATGTTGCAGACTTGTTACTATTGTTTGCACTGTGTGAGTTCTTGCTTTTTCTATGGCTGAGGTGGCTGCAGCCATTTTGTGCTGTCACTGAAGTAGATGTGGTTGGCTTTGCATCAAAAAGCAGAGAAACAGTCACTGTGAGAAGGGTTGTGAGTCCATGCGATTTTATAATTCATTGTGATATATAGTATTTCCTGCCTATATCACAAAATTATTATTTACTGTGAATTTATTTATGTTTTTGTCATAGGTATGTATTTTTATAAAGTGATTGAAAAACACTTCAATTTCAGCTGTGCATTTAAAGTTATCATCATGTGATTTCATCACTCCCTGGGGCGGAGATGCTTAATAATCTGTCACATAGTTTTAAAATAAAATCAAGAATTCAGATTTTCTGTTTAGAAATATTACTTTTTTGACTGCTGGGGTCAAAGCAAACACATATTTTGTGACTGTGTTTTTTATTTGGATGAAATAATCTGCATGTCTTCTGATACTTTCTAAACCAAAAGGGAATTTTCTATTAATACATTTTGCTGCAGTTTCTATACTACCAGACTGAACAATCCCTGTACCTTAGCAGGGTGAGGTGTGTGCTGAGTGCTTGTGTCAACATGGGGCCTCAAACTGTGGGTTACTCTTTCACATCTCCCCTCTGCTCAATCCCTTGGCCTTGTCCAATTAGGAAAAATGGTTCTAAATGGTCTCTGCGGTTGGCATGATAAGAAATCAAAGTGTGCAGTTTGCTGCCCTGCAGGATGAAGTAATGGGTGACATTTCCTGTATCCTCTGGCTTTTGTTTTTTGTTCTGCGTTGGAAGTCCCAGAGTCATCCCCATGTTTATTGTTTCAGCACATCACAGCAGCCTTAGGAGGAAATATCTTGCACCAGCAAATACTGACAAGGTGTTTGGTGGGAGACTGAGGACAAAGGAAAAAACAACTTTAGCACATTCTCCACATGAATTGTCTGTTTGCTTTTCCTAATGGCCACTGAATAGCTCTTTAGGGAACTGACTCATGCTATTAGTTAGCATTTAGAATGATTAAATGATTATTGTATAGATTTATGGAAGCAAGAGCACATATTTTACCCTTTCTATAAGCTGTCTGCATCACTGTTATGTTTTTTTTTTTAATGTAGCCTTTTCTTGAAAGGTATAAAAACAGACACAGGAGAATATCAATCCCTTGTTACAGTGGATGGCTGTGACATGGAAAGAAAATATGTTGTTAAAATGCCTCACAGATAAAAACTTGTGTTAACCGTTTGTCTCATTTTGCTCTGATCACCGTTGTGGCAAGCAACTGGCCACAGAAGTCACCTAAAAAGTAAAGAGAGTCCGCCTTTGTGTAATTTAATCTCAGTGTAAATCTAGCTGTTCTGATGAAGCTTCAGAGGTCTGTTAGATGACAAAAAAAAAATCACAAAGACCAAGGAACACAGCAGAGAGGTTAAAATCAAGGTTAAGTTATAAAATGGTAACTCTAGAGGAGCAGCAGAGTTCAATGGCTCAGGTGAACGAAGCTGTGAACATAACAATTACAAGTTGTACAACCATAAAGTTGACCATTGTGGAAGAAAGAAAGCTGTGAGAAGTCCTATTTGGAGCTGTCCGCAAAACATATACGCAATACATACAACACTATGGAAGAAGGAGGTCTGATCAGATGAGATCAAAATTCGTTTTTCTTCTTTCTCACAGGCAAATTTGACTGAATTCGACTTATTTGGCTAATAAGAATACAAAAGAAAAAGAAAACACAGTCTCTAGCTTTGCAACGTTGATAAAGGATATTGTGAAGCAGACTTGCATCTATTTGGAGTGAAAAGTGGTTCAATGAGGTATTGACTTAGTAATTCTTATTTAAATATATACATGTATATTTTTATAAGCCTCTTCATTTTTTCTGCAGTTCACAATTATATGCTACTTTGTAGTGGTTTCTCACATTAAATCACCATATACAACAAAGTTTTCAGTTGTAATTTTACAAAATGGCATAATGTTCAAGGGGTTTGAAGATAGTAGATTATTAAGCATTACAGTTTCTAAAAATGAGGCAATTATTAACAGAATATATTTCTAAGCTAGTGTTTGTTCTAAGATGGTTTTAAGTTCATGTATGAACTGAGTGTCTTAGCATTGTGGTGCACAGGAAGTACTAATCGTGGTTGCCTAAAATGATAAACAAAGGTTTGATTCTCAGTTTATCAGAAAAAAAATCGTTTTTAAATGGTGCCATGGTGCTGACAGACTGGGTGTTTTCTCACCCAGTAAGACCACCAAGGCTGAAGTTCTAAGGCCATGCTGTCGTAAATGCCTTCATCAGCAAGAACTCTGTTTACAGTGGGAGAAAAAAAGGAAACCTTAGTGGGAGCGTTCCTCTTGTGTGGTTAGGTCTGACTGTGTGAAGTAATCGCTGTATTATACCTTGAATTTCCAGCTAACTGAAGGCCTGTGCATCAGGTTGAGGAGGAAATGTGACCAAAGATAAATGGCTTCTTAATTCCCACAAGATATCACTATTGCTTTGAAGGATTTTAGATATTCTTCAACTTTGTGTGGACTTATTTGACATAAACAAGTGATAATACAGACAGAGGTCAAATAAGCGCTTTTTACTTCAGAATAAATAAAAAAATAACTTCACTTTTTAAGACTCTGCAGACGAGAAGTACACCACATAAAAATGCTGCCTTAAACAGTAACACAAGTACTTTGCTTAATTTCTATGAACATTTGTAAAGGTCCACTTTAAAGAACTTTTGGCCAGTTAATAGTCAGGTTACTTTTTTCTAAACTTAATTGTTTAGGGTTTAGTTTAGAGCTGGTCAGTTGAGCTTTATATATGGCTTTTGTTTCGTTTTACTCTGATTATGAGTACCTGTACTGGATATAAAAATCTTAAATAAAAATCTTCCTTCTGTACTTCTTACCAACAGAGCCATTTAACAAATTTGTATATTATTACACAAATTTATTTCAGTCACTGAAACACGTTGTGTAGATTAATAACACGCAAAATGACGTTTTCAAGGTTTTTTCAATGATAATTATGACAATGTTCTGCTTAGAGCGAATGAAAACATGCAATTCAGTTTCTTAGAAGAGATTAGAATTTTCCATGATCATAACAATAAAAGTGTGGGACATTTTCTGTCAACTTATCATTTAAAACATGAGCAGTGGCTGAAACATGAATGGGGATGATGGTGTCAAAAATGTAAAGTGTTTAATTTAAGTGTTTACATCCTTGAATGAAAGCTTTCACTCAAATACAGCAGTCATCCTTCCTGGATTCATATCTGCCATCAATTATGTTGAATCTGATTTAGCTAAAATAAAGTTCAAAAGTTACAATGTACAGAAAGATTACAACAGATTAGTAGGATTTCTTTGTAATCAGTTGGGTAAATGGTTCATGATATTCCACTGCATTACTCATTCACTGTGGCACAACAAAGCAATGTTGGAGGGCAGAGAACCTCAGGAAGTCCCAAACAGGACTGGTCATGTTCAACGTGTGAATGCAATCTTTTATTTTCTGTCTTTAGTCACATGAAAAAAAAGATGATTGCAACCTTTTGCAACTTTCCCCAAGTTATTTTAACATGCAGATATTGTCAATGTAACACTGATTAATTCAGGTAACATAACCAAACAACTAAAACTGAAGAGACAAACTATTTATTTTACCTTTCAATTGATCAGAAATAAATTAGGACAACACCACAGAAGGAGGCAGCGCAAGTTTTTTCTATGGGAGTTGCGTAAGGAGAAAGCCTTTGCTCTCTAAGACGCATGTTAAGGCCAGACAGAAGTTTGCCACAAAGGCATAGACTGGGACTTCTGGAAGATATTGTTTGGACAGATATGTCTCAAACTGAGTTACTTGAACACCAGAATAAAGAACGTATTGATTAGTAATTAAGGGTATATCAACCGTGAAGCATGAATTACACTATGTATTGGAGAGTGCTTGAGATTACAGCTTGCAAATGCACTCAGGGGTAATGGAAAACATTTTGGAGACATGTCCTGTGGTCTGATAAAACTGAAATTAAAGTATTTGACCACAACAGCTATTATTATATTTAAAGGAAAACAGAAAACTTGCAAACCTGAGAAAACTGTGATATACAGGGGTGAAAGTATAAAGTTGTGTAGGTGTTTTCTTGCAGGAGGGCTGGTGCACTTCCCAAAATAGATAGCACAATGAGGAAGAACTTTGTGTGCAAATGTTGAAGCAACATGTCCAGATATTACACTAAAAAAAGAGAATGGAACTCCAACTTTAAAGAATTGTTTTAATTCACCTCTCATGAACATGAGTAAGTCTTCATGAATTAAACTTAAAAAATTATGTAGCTTTATGTTATTAAAGCAAAAGGTTAATCAGTAATACTTTCATAACAAATTTATGTCAGATCACAATTTCTTGGTTAATGTCAAGTTGTTATAACAAAGACATTTTGAATAATGTCAACTTTGTATTAAAAGTGTCATGATTTACCGAATGACACTTTATGACAACAGTCATAAATATTCATGAAGACGTCAAATAAAGTGTTACCAATCCTCGTAACATATTCTAAGAAAAATAAGTGAAAAATTTGTGTTCATTCAATTATTATTAATTTTGGTAATGCTAACTGTCCTAAAACAAGAAAAGCTCAGTATGATTTTATGTGAGTCAATGAGAAAAATGTTATTAGATTAGGTTTTGTGGTGTTCAGATAATATTTAACTATTTTTGTTGCATTTCCTTGCCTTGCAAACATGCACGATTTATTCACACACACTCATTTTTGACTTTGAAGTCATTAAATTGTCCTTAAGTTGGTATTTTCTTTGTTAACCTCAATTATTAAAAGATCTATTAAGTGAATTGAAAAAGAAAAACCTACTAAATAAAATATATGTAGGCTCATAAGTTTGTTTTGAATGGAAAATCATGACAAGAGAAGTTTTCAGTAGACTTAATAATAAGTCAAAGCATGTAAACTGAATAAACAAGCTTTGATAAACTATTGCATCGTAGGAAAACTTTTACTTGTGCTAAAATAATTTTTTATTTTTAAGTCAGTCAGCATAATTTATTGTTAGGCTTATTATCTAAAACTAGGTCATACAATGATTCATACTCCTCACAACGTTTCATGCCATAAGCACAAACTTCAATGCATTTCACTTGCTGTTATGTTACAAACTAACATAAAGCAGCAAGTTATGATATTCCATTACAAAAATGAAAAAGAATTGTTGTATATTTGTACTCAGCTCCTCTGAGTCAAGATATCTATATGTATTTTGGGGTACATCTCTGCCAGCATTGTACATCTATAAAACTAAAATGTTGCCCTTTCCCTCTTTGCAGAATAGATCAACGTCAGTAACATTTCATGGAGATTATCAACATTCAAGTCTTCTCAGCTGCTCCAGAACTTTATTTTTGACCTGTCAGTTTTCATGATGCCGTTTGTGAACTTGTACACACCAACTAATCTCTGAGGTCTTCAACAGAACAGGAGGGTTCTATATATACCATTTAAGTGACTTCTAAAGGTTGTGAAGGGTTTTATTTATGGGTATTACAGTGAAGTGGGCTGAATAGACTCTTATTTGAAAAAAGCATTAGTAAAATTTGACGTAATTTTGTGGTTACACTCTGACAAAATGTGGAAAAGGTGAATACCTGTACTTTCAACATTTTTGACAGGTTATTCAACCATCTAACAAAATAAAAAAACCAATATATATTTATAATTGTTTTCCAAAGTTTAAACTTAAACATTATAAGCAACTATTATTCGATTCTTACAAATTTTCCAAGCTGGCTGTGTTAACGTGCAGTGAAGACTCATTGCTATCTTGATCTAGGTCTTCTTGCCCTCATAGTTCAGAGGAAATATGTGATGCAACAACAGAAAGCCCCCATCAGCCCCTCTGAATTTATCAATGAATAAAGCAATTCAGCGAAAACGGTCGGGTTTGTCCCTATTCTAAAATAAGTTAAATTCTGAGGTAAAAAAAAAAAAAAAAAGTATGGGAATTGCTTAATTGCTGTCATTTCCTTTCACGAGAAATGTTAATAATTTTGTGGGACCTGTTTTACTTCACTTTCTGTTATGTCAGACATTTTTGAAACGAGTGGGCACTGCTTTTGTACGTATTTATCAACATATCAACAGGACAGGGTAAGCGGTTCTCAATAATTAAAGATTGCCTGATTAAATACGGAATTGAGCGACGCTTTTTGCCCCTCTGTTTACATCACGGTCAGCGACTCCGCTTGGGACGCGGATCTGCCCTCTGATTGGTCCGTTCGGCTGTCAATCACTGCTGTTTACATCAAACGTCGCGAGGTGGAATTTCCCAGGTTACGGCATAGACTCAGTAGACTACTTCCGCAGTAGATGTCTGTCTAGCCACAGAGACGAGAGGCCACAGCAAGCTGAAAGGTACCAAACCAAAAAAACCCTCTTTGTTCGTTTTTTTCGGTTCGTCGTGTTGCTCCTCTTTCCGACTTACTTTCCGCGCCGACAGGAGCCCGTCTAGTGTAGAAATATCGGACTTTAAAGGGCTTCCTGTCCCGCATTGTAGCCGAAAGCTAACGAAGATGTCGTTAGCAATTTGCATGACAACAGCGAAAACTAATATTAGCCTTCTTCAGCCAATCAAGGTAGCTATCATCAACCGGATTGGGCTGTATTTTAGGCTCGAGTGTTAAATAAGTGTTTAATATTAGAATTATCGTTATTTTTTACGTATTTCCCCCCTCTGCTTTTGTCTTTCTTCCTTGCTTATGAGCGTTGTGGTTGTATTATTTAGCCCTCTGTAACGCCAGCACACGCTTCCCAAATGTGTCACCCCTGTTAGTGAAGCTTTAAGGTGGGTAGGTTGCTGCTTTTGTTGTCACTCAGGCGGTCGTTTCTGTATCAGGCGTCAGCGATGGGTTTTTCACTCTTACTGCTAGGAACTAGAAGTTAAAAACGTGGGCTTCGGTGGGCTTTTGAGTGGGTGTCTTGAATCATCTGCAGATTACTTTCTGAGACTTTTGAGGGGCTGTTATATGTGGATTCCCAGCTTTTTGGAAAATGATCAATAAACCATATAATCAGTGCGTCAGGAGCTGTTCTGGAGGAATTCATATGAATCAGTCCTAGCTGTATTGTTTTATGTAAACACTGGACATCAGTGTAGATATGTGTAATCAGAACTCTACTATGTATAGATCTTTTTTTTTCTGTTGAGCTTTTTTGTGAGCTTTATTGTTTTGTTTTTTTTAATCACATGAAATTAAAACAGTTCTCCCTTTTCCCACAGTTCAGAAGATCATGTTTAGTAAGTGAACGACGGCGATGGAAGGGAAAGGTCCGTATCGCATCTACGATCCCGGTGGGAGTGAGGTCAAGGCCAGGGATGAGGTTGTGGGGGGCAGCAGCTATCGCCAGCTGCTGGAGGAGAATAGCATGCTGAGGGAACGGATGAAGGGACTTAAGAGCTTAGGTAGGTTCCACATCAGAGCATGTTTCTGATGTCTGGGAAATGAGGATGACACATCTCTGCTGAGTGCTAGGGATCATCATTTTCTTTGCGTTATCTATGGGACAGAAAATAGAACATGAATTGAAGAATACATCTCCCGTAGCAGTCTGCGTGCCTTCACTTTCACAAAAATGAAACAGTTGTGAAACAAGGGTTATTACATATTGTAAAACCTGAAAAACTTCCTAGGTTATCTTTGGACATGGTTGCATACCAGCAGTGTGATTGGACTTTGACTCACCAAGGATGTGTCTTTATTTCCCTCTGAACATCTGTCATGTCCTATTTACTGACTGCTCCTGCTTGTGAAAAATACTAATCTAAAGCGTCTTCTTAGACTGTGACGACGATATTTCTAACGATGTTGCAGGTGATCTTTTGGAAGAATCCCAGTCGGAGGCTTCGAGGCTTCGGCAGCGGGTGGAGGAGCTGGTGAGGGATAATGAAGCTTTAAAGTCGGCCAGCTATGCCGCCAGTCTGTGCGCGGGAGCGCCCGTTCACACCGAGGCTCAAAGTAAGTCCCACAGATTTCATCCGATCTGTGGGATGGATAAAATCTGTGAAATGAAGAATATCACTTGGTATCTAACTTGGGTGTGATAACCAGTTAAATTAATATTGTGATTTAGCTTGTTGCCTTGGTTGATTTCAGGCAAACCCTGTTTACACCCCACTGCAGAGAAGGAGGAGCAATCAAGCTGTTTGGGGAGAACACTTCAGCCAGAGAAGCCCCATGTATGTACTGAGTTTTATCTAATGTGACGTGTGTGTGTGTGACGTTTATGAATCGGTAACAGATATCAAACCTTTTTGGTCTTTACAGGAGGCCTTATCGGAATCTGAACGGGTGAATATGGAGGGAAGGAACTCTGATGCCTTGGCTGTATGTACCAAAATAAAAACTACCCCAGAAGGTTTTTTTTTCCAAACAGTTTTTCAGATCAGATGATCCTCTTGCTTTGACTTCAGCATAAATTATTTTCTGTGGCTGTTGAGGCTAAATTCAGGATTTCCTCTGTATAGCAATTTCCTCAAAATTAGGAATACATCAGCGGTGCATTGACTCACCTATGAACACAATACTGGCAGCTCCATCTGAGTCAGTGAAGGGAAATTCCAGGATTATTACGGACTAGAATTACTCAGATTCATTCACGCTTTACACCCTTGGACATGGGACTGCTTTTATATTTTAGGCTAAAGTAGTATTTTAGTTCACCTTTCTTAAATTTTAGCACATGAAAATAAATTTTTTATGCAACAGACTATAAAAGCCGAAAGTACTAAATTTAAATCCACCAGGTCAAACTGGTTTGACTTTTCAGAGAATTTAGCATAAACTTTCCATAGAAATAAAGCAGAGTGTTTATGTTGTACAGCAGGCTTTGTGTGGTCTCGAATAAATATGTAAAAGATGGCCTCGCCTACTCATCTCCACAAAGATGACTGACTTTCCACCTGTGTGGCTCTCTCCAGGCGGGGTTGGTGGCAGGAGCGCTTCCCCAGCTTCCTCAGGAGAACAACGAGCTGGCGAGTCAGCTGAAGCGGCTGGAGAGCTCTTTCAGCATATTTGCAGAGGAGTCGAACCCAAACCAGCTGCTGGCTCACCTCGGCCGCATGGCGGTGGAGTTTCACCATCTCTCCTCAAAGGTCCAGAAGAACGAACAGAGGACCTCTCTCCTACAGGTATGAAGCCCGGAAAGTTAATTGGCACATTTAGGATGTTATTGTGAACCATTTCTGGCATTTTTTTTATATTTTGAATGTTACATTAAGAGTTGTGAAACAGCAACTCTTAATGTTGCTGTTTAAGAGCAACATTAAGAGATCCAAAACAGATCTCAGTAACTTCTGAGATCTGTTTTGGAAGCAAATGTACACTTTGTCAGCAAATTTTAGCAAATCAGTTAACTTGTGGTTTTAGTTTAATATACATTGTTCCTTAGAAAGTTTCACTCTGACATTTGTAACAATAAAGCGTTACAGGTGAGCAACTTTTTGCACATGACTAATCTGTTTTGCCTAATCCTCTTATTTGGCATAAAATAATAAAAACTTTCCAATAACGATTAAATAACTTATTTTCTAAACTTATCTCTATGAATAGGAGGTGTGTCACATATTATTCATTAAAAGCTTTAAATTTTGCATTTGCTACCGATGTTTCCTTAAAAAGAATGGTATTTCTTGAGAGAAAATGAGAACGGTGTTTTTGGCAGGTTCTTAAAAATTATTATATTTAATCATTTCTATTTTAGGGCTGTAAAAAGGCTGAAATAGATTTTCTATAATGGTTCTTAAATTTCATTACCTTTAGTTACAGCTTTACATTTCATGGTTGCTCATTAATTGCTTTTCACTTCAAATGACTTCTTCTTTTTTATTTTTTACAGTAAGTTAGTTTCTGCTGAAACTGGTTTACTGAAACTTTGCCGTTACGTTATCTACTGCTAGCTCATCAAACTGGATGTATTTCACAAGGTTTAGATTCAAAATAAGGATTTCAATAGTAAACTGATTGTAACATTTTATTAAGCTTAATATTTACTACAAAAATGCATCGAGGTAAAGAAACCTAGATGTAAAAGCAGTAGCTTCACATGTTCAAGTAAAAAAACATCAAATTAAGTCTATGCAGTCATATTTAATTGAACTTATTTACCAAGTTAAATGTACTTTATAACACACTTATGTTATTTTTTATTTTCTTATGTTATTCTGAGGTGAAAATTATCTGCTCTTAAATGTACCTGGTTGAAGCTGGCAGCAACCCCAAAGACGTTTTAACCTAAAAAATGTCATTTTCTAATAAATTGTGATTTATAAATATGCAGATCAAAACCTCTGTATATTTAAAAAACTTTTTTTTTTCATTTCAGCATTGTTTTTAAAAAGCAGGAACTTTTGGTTTAAAATAAATCCACTACTAGTGTACAGACTGGTGGTTAATATTGCGATAAATGTGGGTCTTCTGGTCTCGTTGGTTTTCTAGACGCTGTGTGAGCAGCTCAGACAGGAAAACAATGAGCTTCGAAAGAAAATGGAAGAAGATCATCATATCAGGAATCGAGACTTGGAGCAGCTGAGGTAATGTTTCTCCGTCTCTTTCAGCTTTGCTGGACTTTTGTATTTCCTCAGTTGAGCAGAAAGTCTTTTGTCTGGCTGGTTGAATGAATACCATGTGAGGTTGCTCTGCACGTTACGTCACCTACAGTCATTTTTGTGTATTAAACCTCCCTGCAAGTTGTGAAAACAGCTTCCTGTCTGTTTTGATTTTGTGACTCTACAAATTCTGTAGTTACGCTTGGCGGCTGCAGGACCATTCTTTCACTTCTGATGGGGAAGTATTTAAGTGCTTTCCGTTTGTGTCCCACTCTGGGTCTTGTAGGTTCTTCCCAAAGGACATAACTGTAAAGCGTCACAGTCTAGGAAATAACTGGGCTTTGTTCAGAAATATTATCATTTTCACTTTCTTGCTTACTTAGACTGGAGAATCAGAAACTGAAGGAGCTGGTCACGGGAGGAACAGCAGTGGTGTCGACTGCTTCACCGTCAGAAACAGAGACTCCAGAGGCCAAAGACGAGCCGGTTAAGGAGGAATCTCCGGCTGTTCGACCTAAAATGGAGGCCACCACACCGCAGAAGGTACATTTATATCAAGAACATAAATTGCGTTTATTATTAATGATTTTATTTTATTTTTTTTTACTTTCTTCCTCATATTTCCCTTGGGAAATATGGTTAGCAAACAAATTCAATGAATCTATAGCATAGCTTCCTCATATATGTGCTCATGTAATCATGGATTTTTGTGGAATGAGGAAAATTTTTGTGTGTGTCCCCAGAGTGGAAAATCAGCAGAGAAAACCCCAGCTAAAGCATGTGACATAGAGGTGTACGAAAAGAAGATCAAGCTTTTGGAGAAGCAGAGAAAGGATGTGAGTCTTCGCTTACTTTTTTTTTTTTTTTTTTTTAAAGAAAGTAGCTGCCCATCCTCTTTTGCCATTGGGGAAAGTCTCTGTGCTCTTTGTTTCCTACATGTTCATTGTTTGTTTGTTTCGCTTTCTGGCGCTGCTCACAGGTTCTGGAGGTGAACAAGCAGTGGGACATTCAGTGGAACGCCATGAAGTCACAGTTTGAGCAGAAGGTACAGTAATGACTTTACGGCTGCCATGAACAGTGTGGGAAGACGTCTGATTGACTTTTAGACCGCTTGAATGCAAATTACTGTGAAAAATATGTTTACATTTATATTACGAATGCAAAAAAACAATCTCTGACATATTTGATGACATAATACACTTTTCGTTTTGTGTAAAGTTTTTTTTTTTTTTTTGGCTCTATAAAGGCTTAGAGAAAAATCATTAAAGACTAATAAAATTAAAAAATTTAGAAATGCAACAGAACTGACAACAAAACATATCTGAGTTCATAATCAGCGTTTCTAAGCATGTTAAATACAGTTTCCCACTGTATTCTGGGTTAGAGATGGCTTCACGTGTTGTCTGATGGTTTGTGTCTCTCATTTGTTTGCAAACTGCTGGTTCTGCTACCAAAGAAGGAAGGAGACCATTTTTGCATTTTCCCCAGAAAACAGTTGAAGCCCTAGTTCAGTTTTACCATTGAAATAATTTGTTTTTTTAATCGGTGACAGTTTTTAGGCCATCTGCAGGGAAACTTATGGCTCTGATGTTTGTGCGCAAACAGGTGGCAGTGAAGTGAAGCAATTACACTCATGTCCTTTTTTCTTTTTTTTCTGTTTCAATGTGCTTGTCCAGTGGAAAAGGTGCAATCTTGCAATAGCTTGCTATTTGAGCATACTTACCACAAGGCCTGTCACACTTCAGCAAGAATTCCCCTCACCTCTCCGGTACCCGCTGACTTCCTGCTGTGGTGCAGTCAGAGGGCAGCAGCGACACACGGATGTACACACACTGTCTCACAGTGGCGCTCACACACCTGCGTTTGTGCACGCCCGCATCCTTGAACATACCGACATTCACACTCTGCAGAGACGGGGACACCATGCAGGCTTAGGTTTAAACCACAGAACCCCAGATATATCCATTTGCGTCACTACGGTTCGTTCATATGTTATACAAAGATAGAACTGCGTGTTCGCAAATGTGTCCTTTTTGCGGCTTGGTTTGTAATTTGATAATGCACATTTCCTAAATGCTCTATTTCAACACAGGCACCAGCAGATGTTTATCTTTACCAAAGTTCTTATCTTTTAAGTTTTTTGTTTTTTTTCCATTTTATGCTTTTTTTTAAAATTATTTTTATGTTGTGTATGCAGTTTTTGTACATGTGTTGTGTGACGAGTGTTCTTGAGATACATGATTTAAACTCTTCCTTAGATCACAGACCTCAGGCAACGTCTGGCTGAGTCCCAGAAAACTGTTCTGGAGCTGGAGGCCGAGCGAGAGCAGAGGCAGCGCGACTACGACAAGAAACTGCTGCTGGCCAAGTCCAAGATTGAGAATGTACAGGTGAGGATGGAGAGACACAAAACCCACTCATTTTATAAAAAGTCAGAATAATCAAGAATATAGGAGACTGAACAAAGTGCCACTGACTTTGTTTGTTTCAGGGTGAGAAGGAGTGTTTAAACTCTGAAACAACTGAGCTGAAGCAGAAGGTTCGCTACCTGCAGGATCAGCTGCTGCCCCTCAGTAAGCAGAGGGAATACCAGGAGAAAGAGATCCAACGCCTAAACAGAGTGAGCAAAAGAGAAACAAATTCAGCTACAATCAGTTTCACTTGTTTTCTGGGATTTATTTATTTTTTTTACACGTTCACTGACTTTTTTTCCAGGCCTTGGAGGAAGCCTTGAACTTGCATTCCCCCTCATCCTCTCAGCAACCTCCTGGACCAGGGAACTTTGCAGATGCAGCCAATAACCTGAAAAAACAGGAGCTGCTCACACAAATTGCTGTACTAAAAGAACAGGCAAGAAGCGCATCACAAAATATGAACAGTTATACTTTAAAGCTGAGTCGTTTCCACTCCGTATGTCTCGTGTCTCTGTATGGCTTGGAGCTAATGAATCTTAGCTCCAAACTATGTTTTCTAAGGCCTGTTCATTTTAGTGAAAAAGAGAAAAATTAAACAATTATTTTTAACACCAAAAGTTAGGAGCTGCTTTTGGAGAAACGTTATGCAACTTAACTGCTTTTTTCTCTCTGGCATATTTTAATAGCACATTGAGCACTTTAATTTGTCCCCGTATATCATGTTTGGTCTTAGTTATCGACCAGCATCAAAAAGTAAAGATAAAATATTTCTTAATTTTTAAATGTTTTGGAACAATTTTAAGTAGTATCTTATTTTTGTTTCATCTATTTTTTTAAAATTCTAAGTAAATTACAAAATGTTATGTGTCTTTTCAACAACAACTGCCACTGAAACAAAATGAATGAATATCCTGGGGTTGTGACATTTTGATGTATTACTTCCAGTCAGACTAATCATCAACACTCCTAGATATGTAACTTAAAGTTTGATAGTTTGTAACAAAGTTACCATTATAATATTGTATGTTTTGAAAAGCTAAAATCTAAATGCATTTTTTTCACTCAACCATCATACCAACTTTTCAAAAAAACTAAAAATAAAAATAAGAATAGGGTCTCCCAGTTGTTTCTGTGGAGTAAGGCTCTTTAGACCTCAAATCTTCTTCATTTATTTTTTTAATAGGTAGGAATTGCTCCTGCGAAAACACAGATTTTATTTTAGGTCTTCTCAAAAACAAAAAAGAGAAAAAATAAGCAACATAATGTTTTGTTTAAAATAAAATGTCATATTAGTGTCATATAAAATGTCACATTTACAGATCTGGCAATCTGTATTATCTAGACCTATCCTCAGTAAGTAAATATAATTTAAACTCATTTCAGTGTACTCCACGCAAGTGTTTTTTTTTTGTTTTTGTTTTTTGGATTAACTTTACACTGTATGTAAAGTTTATACTTTATTTCTTGTTAATATATTGGATGCTAAATAATTTTTAAAAACAATACAGTACATTTTTTAAAAGAGTACATTTGATATTATGGTTTTGTTCTATTCTCTGTGGGAGGAAGCAATAAGCCTAAGAAACAGGATTCAACTTAAAGATGCCTCTCTTTCAGTGAATTGTGTGTATTTTATTTTTAACTTCAGGTGAAAATCTTTGAGGAGGACTTTAGGAAAGAAAGAAGTGACAGGGAGCGAATGAATGAGGAGAAAGAGGATCTGAGACGACAAGTTGAGAGGCTCCACGGTCAGATAACCAATTTGACCAATCAAGTAAGAATAATTTTGTTTGGCGTTTTTTATACACCTTAGAACACAGATGTTATACTCCAGTCCTCAAGGGCCTGTGTCCTTGTGTAGATCAGTTCTCCAGAGCCTTGCTAATGACCTAACTATTCAGGTGTGGTGCAGCAGAGGCACATCTAAAAGTTGCAGGACACCGGCCCTTGAGGACTGGAGTTTGACACCCCTGCCTTAGAAAGATTTTGCATTTAAATGTTGCAGTACAATACTATTTCATCTTAATGAGAGATTATTTTCTATATGTTTTCCTATTTTGTGTGTATGATCTAGCTTCATCAGGCTCAGAACGAGTGTCAGAGAGAACGCACAGAGAGATGTAAGCTGGAGAGACTGCAGATGCAGCATCACAAACAGGTACTGGCTACTGAGCTTCATAGTATTACAGCTTCATTAAAATGCTTCATACAATAACAGTTTGTTAGGTTAATTGTTAAATCAAGGTGGTCATTGGTCATGTCTTCCAGTATTAAATAAGTAAAATAATAATAATAAAACTTGTAGACCAGTGCCCCCTTGTGGCTGGAATGTGTCAGATGCAAGAGCTTCAATAAGTTGATTTAAAAACAACAACCTGCTTTTTGTTAGTTGTCCAGTGCATTTGGGATCAGCAGATTCAGCAGGGTGGAGTGTCTGCAGAGGGGTCATGCCGTTACATGGACCGCTGCAGGCGTGCACGGATTGGAGATCACATTTGTACTTATGACACCTCATAGGGGCAGCAGCAGGAAAGACGTACCTCAGACCCCACGTCGGGCTCAGTGAACGGCCCGCTGAGTCCTCCCTACTGTGGTCCCTTTGTGCAGGTGGGAACGCAGGGCCAGGAGGGCTGGCCCATTCACTTCCCTCCCCGGATGCCCAACCCAGCGGGCGCCACAGCAGGAGCCGCCGCAGCAGCAGCAGCACCGCCCCCAGCTCGAGACTTCCAACCTGTTACCCCGGTAAGGGAGCGTTAAACCGCTGTCTCTCTTCCTCTTACCCTAAGTTTCTTGTGAGGATCATGGTGAGAATTTAAGGATTGCTGTTTCAGGTGTGGAATATTTTTGGTTTTAATTGTGAATTGTGTTTGGTCAGGGTTTTCCTTGGCAGATGTCATTCCCTCAACCACGAGGGGCCAGAGCAGTAGGAGAGAGCTCAAGACCGCCACCAGAGAATGCAGGTAAAGAACGTGCTCACATTTTTTTTGCTCAAATTGCTTTATATATGAAGTATTTTAGATCAATTCTCCATCTACTATGTGAAACATCTGTTGTGCCTTGCAAAAACATTTCATGTTAAAATCACAAACTAAAGTTTTCTAATTCTTTATTTTATGTGATGCACCAGCACAAACTAGCGTCTAATATATATATTAGACGTCTAATATTCATATATATACACAAATAAAAATCTGAAAAGTGTGGCATGCATTTGTATTCAGCCCACTTTAATCAGACGTACAGTGGAATTGTTTGGATCAAATTAAATGTGTGTGTGTTAGAATGGCTTAGTCAAAGTTCAGAACTCGGTCCATTTCGGAATTTCTGGCAATACTTGAAAGTTGATCAGAGGTTCTCCATTTAAACAGAATGAGCCTGAGCTGTTTTGTAAAGGTTAAATTTACAAGCATTTTGGTGTTTGAATGTGCAAAACTGATAGGAAACAACTCCAAAAATCTTGCAGTTTTAATTTAATATTAAAATACCTAATTTTATAATTACCTACTAAGGTTGCAGTGATGCATTGTAGTTCGGTTGTAATGTCATGAACTACAACAGGTATTAACACTATCTGGAATTAACCTGTTTCAAAAACAAATGTTTTAAACACTAAAAGAACTGGAAAACTGAACTTTAAGTCAGACCTGGTTTTGTGGGTCGACGGTAATGAATCTTTGCTTTTGTACCCTTGTAGATCAGTCAACAGCAGCCACAGCAACAGGGTTTGGCAAAAGGGAGAGACAGAACATCGACCCCGGAAAGCACTAAAGCATCACCGTACCCATCTGATGGAGTCTGGGTAGTAGCATGAAACTGTCTTTGAGTTGACAAGGTGTGATTGAGATATAATTTTCCTACTGAACTGTAGATATCCTATTGTAATGTTGTTTATACTTGCGTTTTATAAGGCTATTTGTGAAACACTTCGCTATTCTGAATATATAGAAATATATATACATATTATTTAGATTTTTTTTATCTGGAACTGAAGTCCTTTTGTTAAATGAGTTTGAATAATTATCATTGCTTTCTTTTATTTTATTTTCCTTCTGCAAAATATACCTATGTAATTGTCTCTCTGCAAGTATGTAACACCTTAACACTTTGATTAACTTGTAGGGTTACTGGAAGCCATTCCCCAAAAGCAAATAGGACAACATGTGCTCATTCTAGCACTGAATGATTATATAGGTACAATAAATCATAGAAGTAAAAACAATGTGAATGTTAATTGATTTTATGAGGATTTCTACAGTGCCATCGATGTTCTAGAAATGTCTAATATGTGTAACTGTTCAAAAGTGGTTGTTGAAATACAAAAATTTGGGGAAATGAATTTTGATACCAAAAAACCAAAAAACATGATTGTGATTACTAATAATTTATTTATAACCTGCTGTTTTGATAGTTGCATTTACTGAGTGTAAATCATTGTCTTTAGTAATGCTGTTCTTTCTATGTTGTTAGTGTAATCCCAATATATTGTAGCTATTGACATTGTATGTTTGTATCAGACACAATGCACATTACTTAAACATCCTTTTTTTCCATGATGATGGACCTAATATCATTAAACAACACTTCTACTTGGTTTTACCACGCATTCTGATATTTATGCTCGTTTTTACTGCATCCTGTACCATTTTACTGTAGCCCCAACACACAGTTGCAAGCAGAGCTTCAAAATCTTAAGGCAGCAGGAGGGATTAGAGTCCTATTCATACAACAACTTGCGTATTACAGCTCTGCTCCTCAGAGGAAAAAAAAAAACCTCGTCCAGGATGTGTTGACGATGCTTTCAGTCCCAATTGACAACCAGCAATTAACGCCAAGGGGATTCGCCTGCAAAGTCAGAAGACCTCATGACATAGTACAGAATCAACATGTTGGAAATATGTTTTACAATTTGTAAGATGGTCAAACCAATCTCAGAAAGTGGTTTTACCTAAACACCAGTTATTTCCTTAGTATAAAGTATTTCAAGTAGTTAGACGAAGGGCTTCAAATTGTGCGGGACGGGACTTTGGCTCAGTTTTTACGAAATGAGTTTGTAAGTTGCGGGGAACAAAAATATTTGATGGGTGAGAACAGAGACATCAGCAGAGTTGCACTTTGAAAGGTATGCTGTAATTTCTGCCAGGTGTATTTTTCTGGTTTATAGCCTTTTTTTCCTTTTTGCTGTTGGCAAAAAGCACATGTGAGACTTTTTGTATTTGACTGGCTTAATAAATCTATTCTAAATGTCTTACCTTATTCACATTTTGTCTTTGTACTGCCGCAGGCTAAAGTATTTACAACTGTTATTGTGCTGTTGAAGAAAAGTCTGCACATCAGCGTGGCTTTCTTAATGATTTATTGAAGCTTAAAAAGAAACGCACACATTTTGCTGTAATGGCAAACAGTTCCTGGGATGAGAAGATGCCATGGTGCTGTGGGATTGCAGGGCAGCTTGAATGCACTGAAAAGCTTTCCTGCACCCCCAGACTCAGAGGAAGCACCACAGAGTTCCTGTTTTCAAGCCTCCTCTTCATTCTACATGCCATCTTCATGTATCAGAAACTGTCACATTACCATCCAATCTGCTACCTTACATCTCCTGTGCGTGAACTATTGCTACATCACCTAAAACATCAAAATTTAGCACTTATCACGTTTAATTATGCAATTCCTGCGTGTAGAGTCGAAGAAGGTAATTGCGGATGTCGGTTCGGACCGTAGACATGTTGACACGCGGGTGCCATCTCATCACCGCTTTTCCATCGGGCCCCACCAGAAACTTCTCAAAGTTCCACTTGATGTCGTTGACTTTAAGAGGCTCCCAGAACAGCCTGCCGTAAGGGGCGCCAAAGTCGTCCCCGACTGGAGGGCAGGAGTGCTGGACGGCAGAACGTTGAGTAAATCAATCATGTACACAAGAGAGAAAAATACATACTTAGAGGTTTCACGTAGCATGTTTGCTGTGCTGCACAGCAGGAAGTGGGACTTCTTGTGGTGTTCTTTAAACAATGGCTTTCTTTTTGCCACTTCTCCATAAAGGCCAGATTTGCATTTCAGATGACGGAATCAACAGTCCTCAGTGTCCCAAGCTTGGGTTTTTGTTTTTTGTTTTATAAGCCAGTGCTGCTTTGATTGAAGTGCTCCACACCTTTATCCCTCACCTGCTGTGTGTTGTGTTTCTTGGTCTTTAAGTTGTTCCTTCAATAATGTTCTTTTACCAAGTCTTTGAACCCTTCATATATTTATTTATACCAAGATTGAATTACACATTGGCTAACTTTATCTACCTTTAAATGGATGACTTCCAAAGACAACTGGGTTGCACTGGGATTTATTTAGGGGTTTTATGGCAAAGGAGTTTAATACAAATCATCTTTAGTTGAAAAACAATAAAATAAAGTACTGTACAGTGAAGTATGTGGCTTTCACATGATAAAATGCAAAAAGCTGAAGGCATTTGAAAATGTGGCCATTGTAGTAAGCAAGTATAACAATTTGTTTTAATAATAAAATAATTTAAAAAAAAAACCAATATCTCTGAATGTTAAGTAGTGAACTATTCAAGGAGCCTAAAGATTGGAATGCAGAATTCACAACTCAAAGGTTTTTTTTCCTTTAATTTTAAAACCTGGAACCTACCTTGAGGAACGTGAAAACCTGTTGCTCGTTCTTGCCATTCACGTCACCCTTCTCCATCAGCAGGAAGTTTGGAACGAATCCGCTGCCTGGTCTGACGTACCTGGCATCCAGAAAGAAAGCGTCTTATCAGTGGTTGTGACTCACAGCACTTTGCAGTTTGGCAGCTGCCCAAAAAAAATCCTCAGGCTGTTAAACTCCAGGATGTTATTCGAAAAACCAGTAATGATTTGTGGAACTGCAGACATAGCTTGAACGTGTGCAAAAAACAGGGTCAAAAATAGGAAAGTTATTGAATTACCAATAAGCAACTCTCTTAATTGCGTAAAGTTTGATTGATAGAAGTTTTATCAAACTTCGGGAATTTCTCTGCAGATCCAGCTAGTGTTATGATCACTTACATAAATGTCCTTACTGAACTGTAATTTAAGGGATTCTCACATTTTTACACTATTAGTTTCCTGGATTCAAAGTTCCTTCGAAACAGCAGTTTGAGGAAACAAAACTTCCACCTGATGGCATTTACTTCAAACTTCTCTATCAGCTTTACACAATGTTCCTCTTTGTGACTGCCTCAAGTTTGACCTGCACACACACACACACACACAAAAAAAGGAAGCATTTTCTTACTTTAAGCCCGGCAGGATTTCACTTCTCGTCCCCGGCTCCTGTTTGCCAAACTGGTTGCAGGGAAAGCCTAGAATAGTGAGACCGAGGGGTTTCAGCTCCTCGTGCAGTGCATTCAGTTCTGAAAGGAAACGCCAGGAAAAAAAACAAAAAACAAAAAGATTTCAGATGGCGAATGGAGTAATGCTCAAATAACAAAGCCAACAGTGTGCAGCTGCTTACCTACATACTGAAAAGTCAATCCTCAGTATGTAGCGACATTGACAAAAAGGATACTCTTGCCGGCGAAGTCGCGAAAGTTCACAGTGTGACTTCCATTTAGAGTCCTTGCGTTGTACTGGTGGATGGAGCCAGCAGTGGACGAGTCGCACCACTGTGTGTACAGACATGAGGTTAAAGAGTGTTTTAGCCAGAACACCAAGTAATTCTAACAAAGGTACATCTGAGTCACCCACAGCTGCTAGTATTGATTTGTTTTTATTATGTGTTACGCAAATTAAAAAATAGCTATATTAAATTCAGATCACGTTCTGTACCTACCTTTGTAAACGCAAAAGTTAGAGGTAAGAAGTTTCTTCCAGACTCTAAGTGTTAACTTAAACTAATTTAAACATAAGTCTGGGCCCACTGACCTCAGTGATTCCATAATCATTTACCGAGCACAAATATCTTATATTTAACCCAACCGGGTTTGTTTTAAAAGGATCAAAAATGAATCACAATGTCTTGCAACAGTATTC
>CAEFZX010008388.1:0-46773 GCA_903066825.1 Alfaro cultratus
CTAAGGCTCACACTGGTAGCAACAGGAACTCCGAATGGACAGACTGAACATGAGTACACCACTGTCAAAATGAGACGCTTACCGAGACAAGGACCCGACGACGAACAACAGACACAGGTGGGATTAAATACACAGGGAAGCAATCAAGGGACGAGACACACCTGGGAAGCAATCAAGGGGAGGACAGGACAACACGGAGAGCACGGAGACACAGAAACTCGGAATAAATACACAGAAAACGCTAAAATAAACAGAAAAACACAGATCCTGACAGGTTGAGACCAAAGAATTAGACTGAAGTCGTTTATTATCCAGATTTTGGTGGCAAGAAATGAATTGATTTATTGATTATTGTGACAGGCCAAGTCAAGGTTTTGCTAACAGTCAATTAAACTAAACTAGACACCCAAAACTTAAATGAATAATGAAAGTATACTTTAATCAAATAAATCAAGTGAATTTCATTCTTTTTTAAATTTTATTTACATAGTTATAATTTTACGGTCAGACTGCAGGGGAGTGTGGGAGCTGTCCCGTCAGACCGTCAGTTCCCAAAACCACACACAAAAATACCTCATAAAAGCACATACTTTTTCATCTTAAACAAGTGGTATGAACTTTTGGATTAAAAAAATACTTATTAAGTTGATCTTTTTAAGATGAGTCAATGCAAAAAATGTTAAGTATTTTACTGTAATGCGTAACGTTCAGAACTTGACTCGACGTTAATTCACTTCTGCTCAAGCAAACCTGCAAACAGAAGAGAGCGAAGTTTTGAACATTTTTACAACTGATTTCAGGGTTAGAGAAATTAAATATTTGCTAATGACATCATGGTTTTATATATATATTTGAATGTTTGGTTATTTATTTGGATTTCGACACAGACTGACATAATTAGAATTCTTATTTTAAAATCAGATGGTTTTTTCTTCTTCCATAATCTTGATTCAATTATTTGGTTCAGTTAAAACGTTCTTCGAAGAGAAATCTGTCGACTCATTCTTATCTCCCTTATCGGTTTACCGTGGAAAAAATCTTGACCAAATCGCTTATTTGCATGACTTGAAATGCCAACATGTTTTTGCTATTTAGTTTATGTACAACTAAACAAAATTCATCAAGTTATTTCAGATCTCTGTGCTTTAATAGCACAACGTAACTTCATTTATTTTTATATGTTGCAATAATTGATTCTTTTAAGGAGATTGGTTTGCATAGATTTAAGTAAACAACCTGTTTTCTTGTATTTACCCACTTTGTTGCTTTCTTTGTGCTTTAAATCCACCACAGCTGTGCACACACACACGCACGCACACACACACACACACACACACACACACACACACACACACGCGCACACACACACACACCCTGTTTCGCAGCTCGTCGGTCAATACATCAAAATGTGACATTCAACTCGTAGACGCCTGCTCCACTTCACAGATTACTCTCCTTGCTGTGTGAAAATGACGAGGGATTGTTCAGCACTTTGTGGCCTGAGGTAGGGATGAGTCTGAAGTTCAATTTTCATAAGCGCCAAACCCTGACATCTCGCAGGGCGGCGAATGAGCAATCGCAGCCTATGGGAAGCTGCCAGGCGGCTGCACCACTTATTTACTAAAAAATAAAAAAGAAGGCCAGCTGGTTTATTGAGACCTTTGAAGTGCGACATGGATATTTATCAAATAACTGAGAGTAATTTTCTTCTTCTTGCAGTGGAATTGCTTAATTAAACGTAATTTAGAGCTCGACCATTTGCTCTGCTGGGATGAGACACTGGATTTACTCCAGGAAAGTGGATCCACCGGCGCCGATTTCCTTAATTTTAGGAGATTGCTGATTGGCTGAAACTTGCATATGAAGCTGATCTCATCAACCTCAACAAACGTTTGAAAATCAGCCGCTGTCATCTTCTGCTCTGCAGAGAGGTCTGACCGGGCCACCAGTTCATGTCTGCACATTTGCAGTTAACAACAGTCGTCCCACCGTTACCAATTCAGACCAAAAAATAAATAAATAAAAAATGGAATCTGTGCAAACCTACTGGAAATAGTAATTTATTAATTACTGTTTACTTCCTCAAGAAACTGATCCAGTTTCTTTACTGATTTATTATTTTTAAATTTAGTGTCCATTTTCATTTCTAGAAAATGAATGAGATTAAATGTAAAAAGATTCCATGTTTTGTTTTTTTTTTCAAGCAAATTTTTTACATTTCAAACTCAGAAATGTCCCAGAAAATTTCTAAGATTAATCTAAAAAGTTTTTTTGGTGGAAAGTTTCTCCTCTTTTTCTTTTTTCTGATACTCCGTTGTAAACAACTACTTGGCTGCATATTCTGTTAAAGCTTTTAGAGCTGACTTCACCTCGTTATTCAGGTTATAATAGCCCATAACTTAAACCTTAGGACTTTATTATACACATAATAAAAAGAAAAATGTATCTGCTTGTAATGTAGCAAAATAAGAAAAAGTTTAAGGGGAGTGAATACTTTGCCAAGGAGCTGTAAAAGTTTCTCTGGTGCAGATGATCCAGAACATAAAGGGGATGAAAGTGAAAATGAAATTCACGGTTTTTCTGTCGTTGCTTTCAAAGCTCTGCCACATTTGGTGAGGTTTTACTCCATAATGGCCTTTATCTGCTTCAGCGCACAGCAGGTGTTATACAAGCAAACTTCAAATTTGAACAAAAAGAACCTGCATATGAATTTGAATGAAAAGTTTACAAGAAAAAAATTAGAGCAAGAGCTGTAACTTCAACCTTAAAGTGTAGCTTATTTTTTCCTGTCTTACTGGAATAATGAATTAAAAGTACCTGCAGTGACTGGATCTGATGCGTTATCAAATATCTGTGGATTTACAGGCAAAGTTTCATGTTCTTTAAAGCATTTTGAAAGTTTGAAAACTTATTTCCCTTTTTCTGAATCTTTGCTAATGATCAGGTAAAACTTTACTCCTTCAAGAAAATTTTTGACTCCAAATTGAAGAAAAAAATGTTCATGGCGTTTCTTTGGAGTTTTTCTACAGAAGCCGCCGGGGAAAAAAAAATTCCAATTTTTATTTTTTTTCTCGAAATTCTGACATTTTTTCAAAATTCTCACTTTTTTCCCCTCAGAATTCTGTTTTTTTTTGGTCAGAATTCAGACTTTTTTTTTTCCCAAAATTTTGACTCTTTTCTCAGAATTTTCTTTTTTTCCTTAGAACTGTTTGAACTCAAATCTACCAAATAAATGTGCGACAGGCTTTTAGTGTGGAGAAATTCAATAACAAGGAAGAAATAGTCAATATGCTAAAAACATAATTGGCATATTTGGATATTTATTTGGATTTCGACATAGATTGACAGAAATACAATTCTTATTCCCTTACTTAAATTATTTGGTTCAATTAAAATGCTCTTCAAAGAGAAAACTGCCAATTCATTCTTACGGCTCGTATCTGATTTCTAGAAAAACTGTTGTGTCTGACTCAAAATACAACAATAATTGAGTAAGAGATGACAAACTGATGGTAGAAAAGGGGGAAGATGATGCCTGAAGCTGTGAAAATGTAAGTTAAGTGCTGACCTTGGTGGCCTAATGGCTCCAAATAGCATCCGAGCGTCAGAGCAGCCAGGAGAAGAAGAGCTTCTGCTGAAGGGTAATGGGCAAAGTGGTGCTTTCAAGTTATGAACAGGGGCGACATGACAATGCCTGGGTGCTATTAGATGGATTAGGGACTGACCAAAGGAGGGTGAGAAGTATGGTGATGGTGTGCCATTTCTCTCAGTGAATGTGCTACAGGAAATCGAGTCTCACCCCTGCTTGTGTCAACTTTCTTTTCTTGTGTTCATGGAAAGGTTGGGTTTTTGTGTCTATTTTTTGCTGGAAATCCTACTCCCTTATGCTGTCATTTTTCTGAATATTATGAATAAGTAAGCAAAAAAATGTCAGAAAAAGTTGTTTTTTTTTTGGTTTTTTTTACACAATCCTGCCAAGAACTCTGCTCTGTTGCCACATTGCTACTAAATTATAGTGTTGCTGGTTTACCAGCAACACTATAACGTACACATTTTAAACCAGTCAGTGTTTCTGCTCCTTGTGATTAATAGTGCAGAAACACATATTCAAATGTCTTGTAAATGCAGTTAATGCCGTCTTGTTTGTGCTGATTTAATATCTTTAATGATGTGACGTTAATGTAAGTTTTGTACTGAACTGATAAAACATAATTTCTGATAAATTCAGTGGTGAATACCGCTAACTAAAAAGTTGGCTATGCTAACCTTAAGCACTGATCACAAATAGTAGTTCTGCTAACGTTAAAGAGCTAGCATGAGCTAATGTGCTAATGCGCTAAATTCAGCTGTTAATACTCACCGTGTCACAACGTGTTACAAATAGTATACATCTCATCAGGAATAAATTTGTTAAATACCTGTATGGTTGCGCTTCAGGAAGTGATTCTTTCATTTGTGGTTTCAGTTGTAAAGTTTTGCTAATCCTGTTGCTAATTTTGACCACAATACGGCTTCTGTCTGAATCCATAGATTTTAAGCTGTTTACAGACAAGCTGCATTTCTGCAGCGATGCACTCTGGGTACAGAATAAACTAGAATAGACGAGAGGCAATGGGTCAGCTTCAGCCACTTCAAAATAAAAGCATGAATATAAACGTTTAACTACTTTAAGATTTCTGAACAGTCAATAAAAAAAAAAAAAAACTTCAGCACTATTCAGAGGGAAGTTTCCAAAACAGAAAAGTAAATTTTTGGTTATTTGGAAGTGTTATTTAACGGAAGCTAAGTGTGCTAACTTTCTTAAAGTTAGCAAAAATGCTAAAGTGCTAAATAAAAACAAAGCTCTGCTTATCCATTGGATAAACTATATTTTAGATTTATTGCTCTTAAGGAATGTTAGGTCTTTCAGTGTTTTCAACAAGATGCTGCAGTTGAGTCCGTTGTGGAGAGAGAGTAATCTCTTCTCCCATCATCTGTTGGAAAGATCTGTTCTGGATACTCTGAAGGTGATCATGCAAAGAAAAAGTCTTCATTAATCTAAAAACATCACAGACAACATTGAGCACATTCAGTCAGGTCTCCAGTCAGAGGCTTCTTCAGAACCACAGGAATACAGACTTCTACAGAAGATCCTTCGTACTGCATCATAATCTACAACTCTTTAAAAAAGTAGAATAATGTGAGTTATAAAAAAAAGGATTTTTGATTTGAATTGAATTTATAGGCAAATTATTACTGTTTGTGAGATGTTTAGTTAAAAAATTAAATATTACACTCCAACAAGATGTTATAAAACTTGAGAATTTATTTATGAAATATGGCATTATAAAGATATAAATTTGCTCTTTTCAAACTCAAGGACGCAGCACCATACTCGTCTTATTTGCCAATCTTTCCAGGAAGAAATATACGAGTTAAATTCTTAGAAATCTTCCAGTAAAAAGGAGCTTATGTTCTAGTTTGACTGACTTCAATGTTTATAGCTAATAGACCATTCAACACATATAACTTGCTGGAGAATTCAAAGTCATCGGTTACGACCTCCTTTATAGGAATGTGGCCTTTAATTTTGGGGTGTTGCTACTGAAAGCACAAAGTAATGAACCAGCTGAGCTCTGACATTTGCTGCCTTTTAAGGAACTAATCAAAGTAATGGATGCCATTTAATAGAGATGATTGAAGTTTTTAAATCGAATGACTTTTATATCCCTTGACGCCTTACTTTGACTTTGGTAGATACCTTATTCTACCTCTTTCAACAAAAGGTTTATTTCTACTACAATGATAGAAGCAGAATAGGAGCTATTTGAAATACTTTAGTTGGTGAAAGTTTTGACTATTTACTGCTCTAGATAGCATCAACCCTGATAAACAGACAATCCTACGAACTTATTATGCAAAATTCATAATTTATATGTTTTTTAATTACATTTGGGTCAACCCAAGCGCCTAAAAAATCCCTCCAGCCATTTTTGGCAATAAGTTGATGTTGGTGTCTGAAAAATGAGCCGTTTCAAAAACCTCCCAATTATCGAGTCACACTGCGCCGTTACCTAGCAACCGCATCAAATCCCAGTTTGTCACAAACTTTGTCTACCCTGTAGGGCACATGTGTCAAATTCAAGGCCCGTGGGCCAAAACTGGCCCGCCGTAGCTTTTTATGCGGGCCTCTAAATTCTAGACTAAACGCTAAATTTGGTTAAATATTATGCTATCAATCAAATCAATGCATTTTTATCAGTTTACTGCCAAATTACATCAATCAGTCCCTCCAGTTTCTTAAGAATTGTTGTGGAAATTCACACAAAATCAACAAATCCCCGCAGTTTTTTTACTCTAATATATAATTGGAAGTTTATTGCAGATTTTTCTCAAAAAATGTCAAAAACTTTCTTACTTGTACTAAACAGCTGCCTCAGCCTTAACTGATGTCAGATTATAGTCCATGATCTATACAGCGAGTAATAAAAAGTCTCATTTACTGTAATAAACAAGTTGCAAATCTTTCTAAAATAGTACCACAAACACATTGATCTTTACTGCAAAAAATCACAAAAAAGAATCAAAAAGGGACTAGAAAGATGTTCAATAATATTTAATTTTAAGGATTCATTTATAATGTAACATTTTATACATTCTGGCACAACCGGCTCCCTAAGAGCATTCATGATCTTAATTTGGCCCAAAACAAAAATGAGTTTGACACCCAGCTGTAGCGGAAACTGACCTTTACTGGTCCGATATTTAGGAAGATGAAGCTTTGAACTCTGACGAGTTAAGTAAGAATAAAACTGCGTATTTGACTTAAAGTAATGGGTGACCAATAACGATGAAAAAGAAGCGCAAGAATGAAATGAGGTGGTTTTGTTGACCAAACAGGGAAAATGTCCTAATATAAAAGTTGGTGAAGATGTTTTAAAATGTATTTTTGCTATCATACTTCCCTGGAAATCAAATAATTGGAATAGAAACCCCTGGATGCACACAGCCTGTTTCATTTCGCTTTGATCGTTTGATCATTAAAATGAATACCTTTCTGTCAAAACTGCAAAAGCTTGTAAGTGCATAATCAAAGCCATGTTTCTTTTGCATGATTCTTGTTTATGGAGCAGCGTGAAGTCGAACTGAAATTAAAATCTGAGTTTTTTAGTTGCTTCAATGTTAGCAGTTGACAGGACCAAGAGACACTTTCCCAAACCTCAAATAAGCTATTTTTTCCTCGAGATCCTCAGACAGATTGCCGGGTTAAAAAGGTCTCCCAGCCGGCAGTTCTGTGGTGATTCTTTGCTCCGCTGGTGGAGATGATGATAGCAATATGTTTAAAGCTTCCAGATGTGAAATCTTAATCAAAATGAAAGCACGCAAGATCAGTAAAACTCAATGAGGTGGAAGCCTGATCCTCGCTAAATAATCCATCTAATTTTCTCCCTGGGAGAGGCAATAGAAGCCAGCATTTATTCACCAGTGATGTCTTTTTATTCATCGATACAGCACTTGAGAGGGGCATGGAAATGAAGCGAGCTACGTTCATTGACAGAAACTGAATGAGGGGTAGATGAGAGGGCGACAGGTGCAGGACACTAGTGCCTTTGTGTCACATCCTCTTCACAAGCCTAATGGAGCTAATCACAAATTGCATTTAGCACAGTGTTATAAATACAGTTTGGCTGGTAAAACTCCATCCACACAGTTTATTTGTGTGTTTGATGCTGGAGTCGGTTTTCGTCGGTGTGTTTTTGCTCACGGTTCAGTCAAGCTTGGTGCTATTTGGGACACTGATGAAAGGGATCGAGGACAAAAAAAAGGCTTATTCCTAACTGAAGGCATTGTCTGTGTCAATGGGCTTTCGAAGTGTTTTATCAGCAGAGCACAAAATGGTTGTGTGAAATTTGCTGTGCAGGCTTAACTGAATTGGCAGCGGAAGAACTCTTTTCTTTTCAAGATGTCTTGCTCAGGGGTGCACAATTTCCACCGTTCACACTTTGCTTGACGCGTGTTTCTTATTTGCACCCTATTGATCTGGTTCTCATTGGGCCTTTGGTCACAGAAGGGTTATTTAATATTTCTTCTCTCTTATAGCAAAGTCTTTGAAGTCTGATTTGATTATGTAAATATGCTATGAGGATCTGAAATGTGAGTCGTCAACTACCCACCCAGATGACAAAGAAAGGAAATGGAGAGGGGCAAAAAACTGTTTTTGGAATTTAAGAAAGCTAGTGGGTAAAAAAACATTAAAGAAATCACCGTAGGAAAATACAAATTTAAGCTTTCAATAAGTTTTTAATGCAAACTAATGACGTTGATGCCTAAGCCACAATTTAAAGGTGACCTTCCATGATTTGTTGAATAGTTTAGGACAGATCTATGGACTACATTACTTTAGACCAACATTTAGCTTTATACGGTACAAATCTAGAACTCAACCCAGAACAACTGGAACCAACATTTAATTTTATACCTCACTAATCCAGAGAAGTATAATTTATAGACTAATAATCCCCTATTAGTTTATAAATTATGGGCGTCTTATTCTTATTAAACATGGAGAACCAATATTTAGTCTTTTACTTTTGATTTTTTAACATTTTTGTTGGCGTTACCATTACCTTTTTGTCTTTCTTTTGGTTTGTTGTTTTGTTTGTATTTCCTTCTAATTTATGTAAAGCACTTTGAACTTCCTTGTTGCTGAAAATGTGCTACACAAATAAGATGACCTTACCTTACTTATAAAACGCTAGGCGACGGGCTGGGCTTTGCTGTGGTTGCTAGGTAATGTGGCTGGGGTTGCTAGGTGATGGGCTGGGCTTTGTTGTGGTTGCTAGGTAATGTGGCTGGGGTTGCTAGGTGACGGGCTGGGCTTTGCTGGGGTTGCTAGGTAATGTGGCTGGGGTTGCTAGGTGACGGCAGAGCCTATTGATTTGTGACTTTACATTCCGGAGGTTTCTGTAGCGGCTCATCTTCACCAAAAAACATTAACTTATTGCCAAAAACTGGCTGCGCGTTTTTCTTTTTTTTTAAGCGGTTGATTGTTTTTAGAAGCAGTTGAGACCCAAATTGAAGTACAAAAACATGAAAAATGTGAATTTTTCATTAGGCGTTGATCAGGAAGGCTTTAAAAAGTTGTTCTAGGAGCTTTAAAGAGTGATTTTGTGGCAGGGATCTTAAAACACAATGTTTTTTTTTTTGTTTGTTTAAAAAAATTAAATTGTACAGGTAGTTAGGATCACTCAGAATAGCTCTTATACAAGCTTGGTTTGAGATCCCTTTTTTCATCTTTGTGTAATCTGTGTGAAGACTGAGGCAGCAGGGAGATTGACGTTAACCCACCATTTTAAGCACCAAGAAAGGAGGTCAATGTCCAATGTTGGTGACCTAGTGTGGAAGTGGGGGTGTTCATGTGAGTACAGCGCTCCACTTTCACCAGCAGTGATGTTGTTAATTACATTTTATGATGCTGACTTCTTTCATGTAAACAATGTAAGTGGCTTGAAGACTTTGCTGTCATATCATGAGCCTGAAGAAAATGTGCAGGTGCTTAAAGCAGAGCCCACTTAAGAGTACAATGTCATAATTTTCCCAGAAAATGCAGAGTAAAGCTGAAGAAGCTGGTCTGAAGCAGAAATACTAGCTGGAGAGTAAAAAGTGGCAGAAATATTAGAAGGAAGATGACATTTAATGAAATCTACAAAAAAAAAGAAAAAAGAATATTGAACCTCAAAACCTGAAATTGAGGCAGAAAATAACCAAAGTCAGATATACTTTCCATCTGAATCTGAATAGAAACATGTAGCGGATCCGTCTAACTGAATTTGATTTATAAGACATCACAAAAAGACAGACGGTTTAATACCTGAAAACACATTTAACTCTCTTTTACAGCAGTGGAACAGGAAGAAGTTAGCAGCATTAAAGGAGGACAAGCTTTTCATTCAGAACAATTCACTGCTGCTTTGTTAATCAACCAAAGCCTAAGAAATGAGGATGTGGTCCAACCTTCTCACCTGATTCACTGGAAATCCTATTAAGAACTTGTAAGCCATTCAAAAAAGATGAAATCTGCTGTGGGGGAGAAAAAAGGTGCTGTGGTCACCGCCTGAAACATTTTGCTGCACACTGGCGCTCCTCCGAGAAACACAATATTGCATTGTTCTTTATTAAAACATAATGAAGGCTAACGGGATTTTTTACAGACTTAAAAGTTTTATGTTTAACTTTGTTTTAAACCCTACAAGTAGAAATAAAATGGTGGTTTCTTAAAGATAACAACAAATATTCTATATTAGATATTTGTCTAAAATTACAAGTTGTCTTTTTTTCTTTCTTTTCCAAAAAATCATGTGACATTTGTGGCTCTAAGCACAGTTTTATTTGGCTGGTTGAGATTAATATCAATGAGTAATATGTCTGTTTAATATTCACTATTTAGAGTATTCACTGAAGATCCAGAACCACACAGCATTCTGGGGGATTTAGGCAATGGAAATGCTTTAACCCAAAACCTCTCACCGCTAGCTGAGCAAGGTTGGTGGAATCAACCAGCGCACTCATTCTTTGGTTACCTAGCAACTCACTCGCTCTTTGGTTGCCTAGCAACACCCTGGTGAGTAACTGGCAAAGTAGCAAAAAAACAAAAGTGTGGAAAGATTGCACCACCAGTTTGTCAGTATTTCAGATATTTGAAACAAACAAGCAAAAATATCAATAATTATCAATATTGACTGATAAAACACATTGAAGTCTGGAGTTGTGAGATGACACGATATGAAAATGTAAAATAAAATTAGATCTCCCTTCTTTATTTTGTTGAGTTAACATTGTGTTAAACATTCACTGTTGCATTGTTCAGTTTTAAACATTGAGTTCTTCCTTCCTTTCACATTTTGCTGCAAAAGAGTGAAAGCGAAGTACAGGAGAGTTAAAGTCTGACAAGGACAAGTGGTAATTTTACAGTGGTTGAGCTTGTTCCTTACTGGGTGACAGGTGAAAAGTGTTTTTCCACAGAGTAAGTGATGACTTAAGCATTTAAGTTAAATGCCGTCTGACTCACCGCAGATATGGTGTGAGATAAAACGTGTTGAAGAAATGTCTGTTTTGGAAATGTGAGGCTGGAAAAGCTGCATGAACAACAACAAACCCCCAGCATTTTCAACCAGAGATCATAATGAAGTAGAAATTAGGTGTTTCTATTGAACCGTAATGGTGGAAACAGTAATCTTCTATATTAATGGTGTTTTCTTCTACTACTCTCAGTCGATCTTGGCTTAGCCATTTAGCCTCCAAAAATCAATGCCCTGATTGCATTTGCTTTTCTTTTTTTGTTAACCTCTGCTAATATCATCACTCAAAATGAAACAATTAAATATCCTATATCTTGAAATGTCACCTCATTTTGTTTATTTCTTTGGAGGAAACTTGCCAAGCTTCTGTCAGCATAACTCAGACTCATTTAGCCCAGTGCCGGCCCGCTTCGCAGCTGAACTATGGCATTTCAAGGATTCGAGGAGAATTAACTTTAGGAAACAGGCGTATAGAAAAAGGACAGCTTGGTGATTTGTGGAAAGAACATCCTGTAGGACGGCTTGAACCCATTTAGTGCCACATAGCAGAGTTAGTACAAGGACAAGGTTGGCTGGCATCTGTTTGTCCTCTGCCAGACTCCTGACAGGTTTGGGTAGGAGGTGATGAAGAGGGTTGCTCTGATAAGGAGCGGCTCATTTCAGATGTATCATGTGACAGTCATGATTGGATTCAAACACGTAAAACTATAAGCGCTAGAGGAGGATTGTAAATCCCATACACTGTGGGGATTTAAAAATGTGCGTGGGTGTCTGAAATTGAAATTTGTGCTAAGATTACTCGTCTTTCATAAAGCTCGCCTCATTTTAGGTTGATGTGCAGGATTATTGTTTTATGTGGATTTTTCTGGTGAGTACAGTCAAAGATGTGATGTCCGTCCGTCCATCCGTCCATTGTTTGTGTTGCTTCTCCTTGCAGCATCACAATGGCTGATAGAACAACCACAGAAGGTCGGACTATCCAAAAAAATTACTCAACTAAAAGTAACTTTAACATGACTATGAGAATTACAATAATTTACACAAGTAACAAAAAATATCAAAATCAGGCAAAAGAAAAATTCTCCAAATCAGTTTCTTTCAATATAAAACGTTAACAAAAACTGAAGTTTGTGTCTGGTGACTTTTTGGTTAAAACATGTTTACTTTTTAATCAAACATTTTCATTCATTGGGTAGAAGATTCAGAAATTTTACTCAAACAAAAGTAGAAATAATTTGATCAATTACCCATGTATTTGAGTAGACAAAGTACTTTTTTACTCTTACTGGAGTAATTTCTTTGGTCTAGTTTCTAGTGCAAATATCTTCAAATAAGACTTAATTAATAGCAACTTTTCAGCTAAAAAAGGGAGTTTATTTTTAATCGATTATTTCCTTAATATCTATAAAAGTTTCAGATTATTTCATTTAGTAGTTTTCCATCAATATTAAGTAATTATTGACTTAAAACTTTTATTTCTTGCTGAAATGTTACTTATAAGTTAGTCTTGTCTTATGTAAAGTCTATTATGATATTTTCATTAGAAACTAGACTAAAAATATCTAAGATAACAACTGCACCATTGTGCAATCCTGTAACTAAAATCAGTAGCATTCATTCTCTACATGTAGTAATGTTTAAGATAGAGTAATTAGAGTTTATTAATCCCACTTAATCCAAAGAAAGGAATTACTTCCCTGATATTTGGGAAAACTCTGCTCTTATGCATCAAGTCCTGTCTTCTGCTCCCCTCATGCCTCTGTGGTCAGATTTAGTGGCTCTTGCACAAATATGTCCTGCTGTTGTTTGAATCATGTGTAGCGTGAGGGGCCTCCAAGAAGTGACATTTTAACCTTTCATTATCTCCCCGGGTTGTGCACAATGTCGTCTCCAGTATTCCAGTCACTAACAGATTAAGAGTACCACAAAAAAACTAACAAACAAAAAACTAAAAACTAACAGACTGTTTTTTTGCTTTATTCAGGCAGATTTAAATAGTTTGATGGACTTTATGATCATTTGAAGCTTTAAAATTAATTGGATGTTTCATTTAATGATGTAAAATTGACTTGATGACTTTAGTTTTATTTGATAGTTCAAGAATGTTTGAGGATTTTTTGACGGTTATGTGTGAAACATTCTCTTACTTGGTAGTTAAAGGGGATCTATTATACAATATTCACATTTTGCATGTTTTTATTCGTACATTTAGGTTTCTACTGCTTCTAAAAACAGCTTTAAAAAAACACCCAGCCTATTTCTGGCAATAAGTTAATGGTTTCTGGTGTCTGGATATGACACATCTCGATTGCTGAGCCACATTGTCATTACCTAGCAACTCCAGCTATGCCCAGCCCGTTACCTAGCAAACCAAATGTAGCTCCAGCACATTTGGTCAGCTGGTTTTACTGCTGTATGTGCTGTACAATGGCTGCTGGATTAGACAAGTGTTTTATTGTTTACTTGCCATCCAGAAACTACTTGATACATTCTTGTTGATTGTGCAGGAGCCTCCTCTTCTTCTTTTCAAAGATGTACGGTTGTATAATGGCTCATCTGTTTTCATCCACTTTCATGTGCCAGTGTAAACGTTGACTTAGGGGCGTGCCCAGAAGCAGCTTATTTGCATTTAAAGTGACAGAGTCCCTAAAACAGCTCAAAATAGGCAGAACTGACCAGAATGAAATCTCATTGTCTAAAAATGATTTTGTGTAAAATGTTTGAAAATGTTTCATATAGCCCTTAGATCTGTTCTCACCTGTTCAGGGAAGAATAATATGTCACATTTAAAGTGACTGTTAAGTAAAATTGACTTTTTTAAACTTCTTTTCATGATATGTTTTTCCCTCATCAAAAACATACATGGAGAGTTGCAACCTTTGACCTTTGTCTTTGTGTAAAAAAAGGAAAATGTGCAAAATTTGATGCACTTATTTTGAAAACCAAAAAAAATCCTACATAGAAAACAACCCCTAATAAATACACATTGCTTGGGTGATTTTATGTAATTTGTTTGCAATAGAATCAATAAAATGCTGTACAAACAACCCTTCACTTGAACTTTAGTGCCATATAATTAGTGTCAACAGTGGAAACAGCAGAAAAGCATCGAGTGTTGTGTCTCTGACTGAAGGACTGTCATTATTCAGCAGTGGTGCAGCTTTCCAGCATCGCTCTGTCAGCAGTGTTGTTGAAAGATTTATACTGATGGTCAGAGTCCAGCTGTTCCTCAGCATCATGTCTAACAAGAAAGGAAGAGATGGAAGAGTTGCACATTTTTACAGGAAGAGGAAGAAACGGCAGGTCTGGTGAGAACAGAAACCCAGGATTTGTTTCCTTCACTCTGAGCAGATTATCATGTTCATAAACTGACTCACCACCACAAAGTGTTTGTTTTAAATGAGCTGTAGGTCCAACAAATACAAAGGCCTGTCACAATAAGCAATAAATGAATTAATCGCAAACAAGCTTGATCATTTTTATTTGCATGATTTATTATTTTTCTTTTCTCTCTTTTTACCAAAATTGGACGATAAAAGTTCTCAGTCTGTCATTTTGTTTATTTCCATTGAGAGTTTAAAGTGTCTTCCAGCTCCAGTGTTAAATGTTCATTAGAATTTAAAGTTCATTGATCTTTGAGAATGTGTTCTTGCGTTATTCGTCAATCAAAATTTGTTATGATTAGTGTACAAACACCCAGTATCTGTGATTCGGACAGCACTTGTCAAAAGAGTAGTTTTCTTTCTCAGAACAAAGGAAAAAGGGATAAATGTTGTCTTTGTGACAGTAGTAAAGTGACTATGCTCACTTTAAGAGAGAAAAAGAAACATATTCATTGATTGAACCTTTATTCATCCATTAAGTCAATAATTTCCGCTTTTTAACAAGTTTATTGACGTACACGTTAAGCCGTATATTTGAAAAGATGTATTTTTTTCAAAGTTTCAGGTCAAAGAATTGATCCAAGTGAGATTTTCCCTTTTCACTCTACAGTAGTTGTATATTTACAAGGTCACATTAATACTGATTCAGTTTCCAACAATGCTTTCCAATCCGCTTGGAAAGACAAACATGGTATGCACGCCACATTCGCCTGCAAAGTGCAATTAGATTATGTTGCATATTAGAGAAACAGAGGATGTGCTATGATAAAGTTAGTAATGATTTTCCACAGTCATGGCAGTATTTTTGATGCACTGCTGTGTTTCTCCAGATCTGTGAGGCCAAAACAAATGTGAGAAAATGATTGGAGAGAAAAGCGATAAAGTCATTTAGAGCTTCACAAGACATGAAGACGATGAGACTGGAGCTCAAGGACAAAGAGAAGTTTAAGTCTTCAAATTTATAAACAAATGCAAAATAAAATATTGTTTTACTCCAAACGTTTTGCTGGTTAATTGGCTCTCTATGAGCTGTTAATTGGGCTGAACCATTTCAAAAATTTATTTTTAATTCTAAGCTTTTAATGTTTTGATATACAGTGGTGGAAAAAATTAAGAGATCACTTAAAATTATCAGTTTCTCTAATTTTACTCTTTATTCTATGATCTACTGACAACATGTCTCTGAAATCAACATTAGAAAATAAAAAGAAGCATCTCAAATAAAATTTTTTGATCCCTGAAAAGCAAATATTCTCCATAGGCTTTATTTTTTATTAGTAGCGCAGCATGTATGAGGCAACAAACACAGAGAAGAGTCTGTGACTATCGTATTTATTCAGCTCGTACAGCAAACATGTTGCTAATAGTCCAAAAATATCGATTAAACGTTTAAATCAAAGCAGTTATTTATCTATTAGCTGCTGTCTTCTCTCATCAGTGCTATAACAGCTGAAAAGTCAAACAATCCCATAATGACTTTGCAGAGAAAATCAATTTTAATTGCTGAAAGTGTGTGCGCTGTGGGGGTTTTTCTCAGGGGGATTCCTCAGTGACAGCGCACTGAACGATGCGTCATCATGAGGAAAAGACTTAACAGCCTCATAGGCGGAGCTTTAATACCTCACATTATCATTAAAACCACAAACCTTGATGTGTTTTTATCAGGATTCATTGTGATGGACCAAATCAAAAATGTTGGAGTGGGATGAAAAAGGGGGCATTGTTTTTATTTTGTTCTTTCAGAGAAACATTTGAAAAGCGTTACCATGATACGATTGAATGAAATCAAGTTTATTCAGTTAGCTTTAGACGTAGCTTAATTAGTTAATAAGCATAAATCCAGCTGTTCAATCAACATTAGTGAACAACAGCATCATTATGACTAATAAGCACAGAAGAAAAGTCTGGAATAAAGTTTTGAAAATGTTTAAAGCAGTTTCAAAACCAAAAATGTCCAATAAACTTGGAAATTTTAGTTTTTTTGTTGTTATTAAACTTCCCACTTGATTGACAAAAAAACCCCAGATACTTTATTTCTTGCAAAGATTATAGACAAAACAATTACTAAAAATCGCTTACAGTTTAGTTGAAAATGAAAGTTAACTTAATCAGATGTTTGAAGTTCAAAAAATTGTAAAACAATAAAATAATTTTACCAAAACTTCCCGTCATCACACCGGACATTTGCCAAACAAAAGCACCTGCCATTAATTTAAATAAACACTTAAATTACGAACGCTTAATTTAAGTGTTTGTAATAATTTAATGGCATTAAGTGAATAAATTAAGTGTTCTTAATTACTTTAATGGGAGGGTCTAAAAGTTATCAAAATAATCTAAACAATTCCAAATATAAAAATGAATTATAGATTTTGGATCTAAACTATGGTATATTCTAACTGTCTGAAGACAAACTATACTAATAAAACTTAAACATAAATGGCCACAACCGTACAACTGGAAAGTTTTCTGAGCTTTGTCTCTTTTTAACAGCTGGAAAGTTTCCAGCAGTTTCCAGTCTTTTGTGGTAACTTGATGTGAAATCCATTACTAAATGCTTCAGAATAGAATTGGAACCACAATAATAACAGCACAGGTTTCTTAATGCCGGAAACTGGCTCTTGATCAAATTAAGCCTAAAATGAACTTCCTACTTGGTTTAGCAAATGTGTTTGAATGGTGGTAAAGGAATGAATGGCTATGGATAGAAAAGTGTTTATTTTGAGAATAGCTGTTGTTTCACTGTTCAGTCTGCAGTTAAATTACATTATTTCTCCATCCTGCCTGTCTGGTGAGGAGGAGGAGGCTGTCTTTGGCCTGCATTAATCTAACACATACTGCAACAAACACCACTCGCTCGTAGATCTTCTTCTGTCACTTTGCATAATGTGGAGGAGGAAGATGACTGATATTTGGCAGCTTATTCCTGGAACTTGGACAAGCTCTTCACACTGGCTCGTTTTCTCTTTGTGAGGTTGAGGAGGCTGTTTGTGTCCTACATAAATCATGCTCTGCTTCTTAATACAGTCTGACCAAGGAAATAAATTAAGATGGCTGCACTGTTGTGCAACAAATATGAACAACAGACACAGAGAAAGAGCTCCCTTCCATTTGCAAGGGAAATTAATATAAACAATAAGCGGTTTACTGACATATTTATGCAGCATATGTGCCTGATATTGCCATTGAATACCATGGACTGGTGCTAATACCAAGTGTGAAAAATAATCACAGTACAGATGGTTTATGAGTATAAGTTATTTTTAATTTACCCAAACAATTTAAATCACCTTTGTGTTTAAGTGTGTTGTGTATAAAAGCAGAAATTACAGCGAAGGCAGGGGAGATTAGTTGTTTACACAAATGCAATAGAATGTAACAGCATGATGCCTGTTTTAATTACTGCTGTAAAGCAAAAGATTTTGAGCTCAAGAAAATCAGAATAATCTGAAAAGGTCACAGTTTTATGCTAGCTGAAACAAATATCTGTTTGTTCTTACTGAAGAACAAATGAAGGAAGAAAGATTGCAATGTACAGCATTTAGAAATGTTTTTAATGTCCTGGTTTGTGAATAATATAAAAATAATATAATAATATTGACGGTTTTCAAGTGGTTTTGTCTTATAGTACTTAAAATATTGAAGAAATCTAATCAAATCTTATACTTTCCACTTTTCTAAGTTTTATAACAAAAATAAAACTTTAAAAAAAGTTCAATTTCAGAAATTGAAAATGATTCATTGTTTACTGCTGACCAAAATGAAACAAAATCATATTTTGAAATTTATTTTTCTTCATTAAAGCAAACTGAAAATGTACCAAACCATGATTTTAAAACTCAAACACGCTCCAATCATGATTTTTATTTATAGTTACACCTCTAATTTTTAGTCGTGTTTTAACCTCCCTGGATGCGTTGATTTAGTATTGACTACTTTGTTTGTTATCCAAAGTAAGAATAGATGCTTTCATGAATATTCTGAACAATCCAATTAACCAATCAGTTGCAGCAATCAAAGCCTCTGTATCTTTTTTGGTTAGTTTTAATTTTTTAGTGCAGTCATTTGTTGCTTCCACCTGGACACATAAATTTATCTGTAATCAGAATCAGAATATACTTTATGGATCCACGAGGGGAAATTGCTTATTTGTTGACAAGCTACTCCTTCCAAAGTGTTAAATATTACCAAATGAAATATGAACATGAGCAATGTAAATTTTATAAAAAAAATATGTCATATTGCTAACAAGAAAATAAAGTTTTCATCCTGCAACAGCTTCTTTTCACTAAAGGGGCAGGATTATGTATTTTTATGTATAATTTATGGTAACTATGCTGCCTTCAATGCTATATATTTCTTAAAAATTTTTTAATTTGTAATCTAACACTTTGAAATTGGGCCTCTGTTTCTTTCTGAAACTCCGCCTACAGGAAGTCTTCACAACATGGCTCCTGTATTAACCCTTTAAAACGTTTTTACCAGCGTTTCACTGAGGAGTAGCTCATATAATGAGCTCAGCAAATGTGAATTTCCATAAGGTGTTTGCTAATTGCTGCTGGCTAGTCTGAAGGAGCTGAATGGGGAGGGCTGCTCTGTGAGGCGGAAGCTTTGAGGAGGAGCTTTGTCCTTGAAGGCGGGGCTAAGTCCAACCAGGTGTTTTGCACATATGAATGGTTGCCATGGAGATTGAAGGATTTCTCAAACATGCATGAAAGAACCAAGACAACACTCCAGATGTGTTTTGATGTGGGAATAACATCATAACATGGTAAATATTTACCTCTCTTTAACATTATAATGTAATATAAAGCTCAATAAATTAGATTTTCCCCTTTAAAAGACAAATACTTTGTGTTGAACCTAGCATGTTCTGTTGTAAGAAGATTTTAAAAATAAAACTTTTATTGGTCCCATTTATTGGGACTGTAAATGGCTCCCGGACCGCACTTTGGACCTCCCTGCTGGTAACATTCAACCAGTCGGATAACAACCTGCTAGTCAACAGAAAACAGAAAGAAATCATCTTCCAGGTTCTCGTCTTCGTAGTGTGATGCTGACCTGCATTTTAATTGGAACTGGATCACCTCTCAAGGAGAACTGTAAGGCAACCTTGCCTGAAACCAGTGACCCGTCCTAAAAACGAAGCCTTCCCATTGATTAAACACTGCAAGCTTCTACAAGGGCTTCATAAAAAATGCAGTTACATCTAATGGATTTTGCCGTATATGAATGAATAATTCTGATCCAGGGGACCTGACCTGGTCAGGGTTTGTGTTGGAGTCCTTGTTAAAATCTTTTTTACTCAATAAAGTTAGTGGCAAAGGAGTCAGCTTGTGAAAGAGAGATTTAAAAAAGTGTCTTTCATGGAGTTTATATGAATACAAAGCTGGAAAACTGCCTGGGGGATTTTTAATTCTTTTTGCACAAGCTTACAAAGCGAGCAGGATTATATTTAGGAGAATTTCATAAACTGTGCAGGAGAACATGCATTTTTATATGAAAACCTGTAAGTGAGAAGTTATCAGCTTTGACAGAGTTTATTGTACACGACTAAATGAACAGAAAGAGCTGTTTTTGGTATTAAAATGTAAGTAATAGTCTATTATTTTTGTTGTGTCTACGGGTGGAAACCAACAAATTTGATTATTCCTTCAAAAGGTAAAGTTTCAAGTCAAGAACTGAAACAAATTTAATGGTTAATTGCTTAAAGTTTCTTAGACAATGGTACAACTATAACTAATAATTCCTGTTCTAAATAATTAGTCAAGGCTTCGTTTGCATAAATTACTGCATTGATGCAGCATGGTATGGGGAATATACTCCATAATCCTCTAAAACTCTAGTTTCCTTGTGATCTATCTTTTTTCTGCCTCACATTTTCCTTCCACTAAACCTTTAATATATTTGGATACAGCAGTTTGTGAACAATCAACTTCCTTATCAATGACCTATATTGGCTTATTTCCAATCAGGAAGATAAACCAGAAAAGGTTAGGTCAGCAGTTTTCAAACACTATAAAAACACCAAATCTTACCAAGTGTTTTGTAGTTTCTGATGCAAATATCTTACATACACTTTAAATAAAACAAAAACAACTTTATGTGACTCTTTGGCAAGATAAAGGAGCTTGTTGTAAGTACAAAAATTCTTAATATTGATGAAAAAGTACCAGTTCAACTAGTAGATTATTTCACTAATAACATGGGAAAAATGTCTTATTATTAGTGAAATAATCTTCCAATGGAACTAGTATTTTACATAAATGTTAAGACATAATTTACTTAAAACAAGCTGACATATCTTGCTGAAAATGTACTTGTGACTTAGTTTTGTCTTATTTCAAGTGTACTAAGGTATATGCACTAGAAACTTGACCAAAAATACTTGGTAAGATTTTGTGTTTTTGCAGTGTATTCTGCAGTATGCATGCTCAGCACATAATGTTTTTGTATTAAAAAACCTTTTTTGGTCTTTGTTTCATTATAATTATCTAAGTAACTGATTTATGCACTTACCCCATAATCAGCAGAACTAGCAGAAATAAATGCTTCACTGTGTAAAAGATCTATTAAAAATAAGACATTCCCTTAAATTTTCACTGATATGCTAATTTATTGAGTTGCACATTTAAAATTTGGTATAATACATGGATTTATTCATCAAAAAGGTAGCTGTTGAGTTTTGTGCCTGCATCTTCCATGATGGATGGATAAATAGACTGAATAAAATAATAATAATAAAAAAAACTACTTCAGATGTGCAATATGGCACCATGCCCCATCAGCCACATCCTCAGGGTTCATTAGGAGAAGATAGCCGACAACTAATCTCTGCATATGACCCTCTGGAGAGGCCCATTCACTACACTTACAGAGCAAAAACTGCACATCTGAATGAATGCACCATTTGTAAATGGAAACTTCAGTATACCACTGAACCCACAGGAGCCAGTCAGCATTTTCTCAAATGTATGTGTGATTGTTGCAAGAACTAACATGTGATGTATTACTACTCAATCTGCTGAACAAATGAAATCCTTTGTACTGCTTAAGATCACAGATCCGGAGCAAATGGATTTCTTCTCGGGTTTGTAGTTGTGCAACAAGCTTACCTGCGAGTTTGTGCACCAAAAACTGAGCTTTAATTATGCCTCCTCATTACCACAAGTTCTTCAACACGGTTTAATTTCTCAGACATAAATTGTGTGATGATTGCGTTGCTCCACGGCTAAATAAATAGCAGTAATCATCAGCAGAGTTTACCTGTTTGCCACTTGACGATCAGATTGTTGCTACAAACAGATGAAAACGAGAAAGCAATAAGCATTTGTTCCCCAAACCCAAGTCTTCGCCACGGTCTTTCTCTGTAGGCTCCTGGTGGTCCGCCGCCGCCCCTTAGTTCAAAAATAACGATGGATAAGTGACTTAAAACCGGGCAACTCAAAAGATAATATGAAGATATCAGTGGAAAGAAAACAACAACAGGATTGGAAGAAGTCAAGTCATGCCTACAGAGAGAACTGATGTGCCATTCACGAACGATTCAGTTCTTTTCACTGTTATGACTCCAGTCTTGAGAACTGTTCGTTTTCCACTTTTCTTTCTAATAATGCTCACACGTCAACAGCTATTGCGGTTTTTGTTTATTTGGCAAAATTGCCACTAAAAAATTGGCAAAATGAATTATTTAACTTTAAATAATTTAAAATTAAATTAAATAGACACATACAGTTGATAGAAACGGGTGGATATTTTATATTTCATGGTGCAGAAGAGGGTTTTTGTTTCTGCCAAATAAACTCGAGACTGTTTTTCTTTAATTATGCTTCTAAATTACAAATATCCCTAAAATGTTATTAATGCACACAATATAACACTCGGTGGTAAAGAACAACTTCTTTTTTGATTTACGTGTGTTTGACATCATTTGTAAGCTTCACAATTTCAGAATCTGAGTAAACACATTTACTTACAAAACAGCACCATCTTTCTCATTAGGATGAACAAAGAAAACAACAATATCAAGAGACTAATATTGTCATTTCAGCTTGAATAGATTAAGATGTTGTGTTATTGTGAGTCTTTATTAAACGGATTAAGAGGTTTTTCAGCTTGAAAAAGTTTGAGACACACATCTCTACTTCTCCTGTTTGGCTTGTCTTTATCTGGTTGTGTTTTGGCTATTTTACACCATGAATAATGGAGTGTGAGCAATGTGAGAAGAACGTGGCAGCAAGGACATAGAAATGGAGAGGACATGCTTAAAGATGGCCACTCTGTATGCCTTCCCACCTCAACCATTCGCCAAGCTGCTACGCTGCGCTGGGCAGATATTTATTCATCTCTTTGCCACCTTTGTTTCTCCTGCAGACAAAAGGAGTGGGCAACAAAACAAGAAGCACCATCGATGTTGATAAGATGCTCAATCATGCCTGCTTGCTTTGTGGCAGTGTGATTTTTGCTTTGTAGAGTTAGTGGCTCCGTGTGACATGTTATTGGGTTTTCTTTCTTTGATTGCTTCGCATTTCTTCTGGCTGGCAGGACATATTGGCAAGTGTGAAAGAATTGATTGAAGCTGAAGTTTGAAAGGTGATTTTCACACTTCAGCCTCCCCACAAACGGGGCTAACAGATCGCTGGTAGCATCTGTGTTTATAGACATGTTAAACAGGCAAGACACTTCACTTATTTCTGCTTGTAAACTGTTTTTCCTGAATTTTCACCCTTTGTTTTATGTAAAACAATAAATGTGTGATAACTGTTTCTCTAGTACTTATTGTATCCACCACCTTTGGGAATGACACAGTTAAGTACATTGCGATTGTTTTAATTTCAGTTATTAGACATTCAGTGCTGTTTTTAATTTAAAACAGCTGGTATTTGGTGTCAAATGGGAATAAAGTCTTAAAAATATGGCAGAAGAACATAGTCTATTTAAAAATGTTATGCACCAACATTTTATGGTTTCTTCTGAAGGGTTGGTGAATGGACTGAACTTATACAGTAAAGCGCTTTTCCAGTCTTTTTGACCACTCAAAGCGCTTTACACTAGAGTCACATTCAACCATTCGCACTCACAAACACACACATTTATACACCGATATGGAGATTGGTAGGCAATTTTGGGGTTTAGTGCCTTGCCCAGAGGCACATCAACATGTGGCAGGAGGAAGCTGGAATCGAACCTACAGTACAACCTTCCGATCGCAAGACGACTACTCTACCATATAGCCACAGTCGCCCTAGTGGTATCCTTTATTTCTTAGATAGCCTACTGATTTGGAAAATTTATTTTACTTAAAGGGGAGACATAGTTCAAAATGCTTGTGTTGTTGAGACTGAATTCATTCACTGAATAGTAGCTACTGACTCAAAGTTAAATCCCCCTTAGCAAAAATGTTATTTTCATTCTTTTACTGAAGGAGAAAAACAAGTTAAAGTTGTATTAACCCCAGTTTTCCCTGGAAGTTATCCCCCCACCTCCTGCTGTATAATATTGAGTTATGTGTAACACATTTTGGTGGATGAATCGTATTGACCATTTATTGTAGCGTATAGTGGTAAATAACTACATTTCCAAGCTGGTGAATGTGTGCAGAGGGACTGTAGTTTCCCTGAGCTGATGGAAACCATCTGCTGTAATACGGTGAAGACAGTTTTATTCTGAACACCAACCGCAGAAACCTACCGGGGGATTGCTGACATACCTTCGAGATGAACGAAAATGACAGCAGGTCCTCCTAGTATTTCACTTCCCATCACATGAACCTGGGCTTAATGGGAGGAAGAGGAACAAGACTGCTGCCATGTTACAGGAATCTCTTGCTGCTTGTGTTTGGTGCCTCTCTGTCTGATGCTAGCTCAGAATAAAGGGTATAACCTATTCATCTGGCATTCTCTTTGTCCCTTCTTTTTCATTTCATACCTCTTGTTCCACATTTTCTCTCCTCTCCATCTTGTATGTTTTCTATATTCTTACTGGCTGTTGTGCTTTTCACACGTGTTGATTTCTTGCTCTTATTTTGCATTAGGTTTTGTGCTCTTTCCCCCCCTTATGAACAAATGGTTATACCACATTTTAATCTCACTATTCCAGTAAGTTTGACACAATTAGTTAAAATCTCTTACAAGCAATATCTCACAAAAGTTATTAGTAAACTAAAACTAATGAAATAACGAACACTGAAATTGAAAAAACATTTCTGTTAATTGAACCCAAAACTATAACTAACTGGAACTATATCATGCATTTATAAAACTAACTAAGATTTACTGAAATTATAAATGTAATATCCTTTGTTTTCGCGTAAATGAATCTATTAGCCTTTCGAACTGATGTTTCTGTCAGCAGTCTGCAAGTTACGGCATTCAACATTTCTCTTGGTCGTCTTTTATGCTAGTTTTAAAACACCGGCAGCAAAAGTTGGGAGAAAACACAGGAGTTAGTGGGTTGTTCAACAATAATTGAATCAATTTTTTGAAAATGGTATCCGCTGAGTATTCATTACCCAATCAACATCAACAATATGACCTTATTGAATTTCACACCTAAAAATTAACCTAAGTATGAAAACACTAAGTATGAACAAACAAAAACTAATTAAAACTAGGAAGCACACACTGAAAACTCATTAAAACGAACTGAATTAGACAAAAAGTAACAACAAAATAAAACATAATTATAGACACGTTGCATGTTATTGTTTAAATCTTCAAACTTTGCACAAGTGCACAATGAATAATCTTTTTGCTGGAGAGTAAAAAGATTATTCTCATGATCCACAGCCGCGCTGCCGCTGTAGAACATTTCCGTTAACAAAATGAAACCTGAAGATGTAAGAATTATTCATTTAGTTCATTTAAGATGCTGTGCTTTATGTTGACAACATGGCAGTTAAAACCAATGCTGGTCATTGTCGTCGGCAAGCAGCTTTTTGCCCTCCAGCAGGGAAATGAAGGGCGGGATCTTGTGTGTGTGACATCACACCTCAGCTATCACAACCCTGATCTCACCAGTCAAAACCTTTTTCATGCCCCTGGAACGTGGCTTGGACTTTTCTGAGTGATTGAACCCTTATACCCAGAGACAAAACGCCTTATTATCCATCAAGCGTGAATGTGACATGAGCGCTTAGAACGGTGGATGCTGAATTGTGTTGTGCGATTGAAGTGCTTTTCACTGTCCTATTTAAACTGACAAGCAGCTACACGACTGAACTCTTGTACTGCCTTACATCAGTTCGGGGGAAAAGCCAGCAGAGGGGTGGAGATGCGTTAAAATGGCTCGGGGGATGAGTGCCCCTTATCCACCTTGAAGAAAGTGATGCTTTGACAGCCTGATGTCCTCCGAACCGACTGGATTCCTCTTGAAACATTCAGGGTCAGCGGGTCGCCACTGGGGAGCAACAGGATGGGGGGTGGATTTTAGCATTCAGTCACACATCGTGTTAGTGTCAATGTTGTGCTTCTGTGAAAGACTGACAGATCTGCACTTAAGGTCTAAACAACACTTTGTCTGCCTGTTTGTCGGTATAAGTCTGTCAGAAGTGTGATGTTTGGCTCTAAAAGTCTGAAAAAATAGCTTGTTAATCTCTATTAGGATCAAGGGAATATAAATCCAGTTATCCGTTCATGTTTGAAGATGATGTCATTTATTTTTCTAAAACCAAAAAATAAGAAATAAATACTTCAATTTTATTTTTTGCAAAATGTACATGTGAGAGCAGTAGTTTCTGTCTCCTTCCATTCAAATTGTGTTTCTGTCCTTCAAGTGAAGTGAAAATCTTGACTAGCAGATACAATGACATGCGTTGTATAAGTCTTAATCATCTCACTTTCTTTCTGTTGCATTTCTAACCTCCATTGCTTGGCTACTGTATCTGTGTCACTGCAGCCAAGTATAAAAATGATCAATATTTTACTACTTTGTATTTGATGCTCACAGCCTTTATTAGTGGATTCACTCTAACTGACTTACCTCCTACTTTCTTTGAATATTCTTTCCAAGGAGACATACTTTCTCATAAGGATTTGATGTTGTATTAATCAATAGCTCTACAAGTTTGGTGAAAGTCAAAGTTTTTCTTTAAACTTTGTCTGCTTTTTCGCCCATTTTCCTATCAGTTCCTATAGGGAAGTGGACAAAAAATCGGAACAAGTTTCTGAAATATTATTCCTACACTGTAAATACAGATTTTTTTAAGCCTTAGTTGGACGTTCAGTGATGCATATAAAAAAAATTGTTAAGAAAAAAATATTCAGAGAGAATCCTAGGAATGGATTTTAGGTTTTTCATTTAGTGTTTTGCTGAAAACTAAGAGTTATTATGTAGTGGCTTGCTAACCACCTAGTAAGCTTTTAAAGAGGCATTTGGAGCTTATTTTTGTTTGGTCATCAAAGTGACCACGTTTGGTTGTTTGCCCTCAAGGAAAAATAAATAAAATAGCAAACACCTGACAGGCGATCATGAAAAACGTTAATAGCTCCTCTGGAATCAACTCATTGGTGCTACAATATAATTTTTCATTTAATTTGCATTTTTTTACAGATTCAACTAGTAATGTAACCTATTTAAGACAGTTGCAACTCTAAAGTGTTAAAATATGGGATTTAAAGAGGTTTCCTCTTGACATTTCATCATTATTTTAGTTTTGAAGCTTTTCATGACTTAGACCTTCTGAAAGTGGACTAAAAAATGAAATACATAATCATTGTAAGAATGATATTTACCACCATATTTACCCTTTCAGAAACTAAACTAATTAAAGTTTTTATCAGCTTTTTATCCATTTAAGAGCAGTGAGATTCACACACAACGATAAAACACTGAAACGCTGCATCTACATCAGAAAAATGTTAAAAATACAGGTTAAAGTTAATAACTAAAAATCTCCTTCCTCTAAACTAGTACAATGTAACTTAGCAGCCTCTTTATGTAGGTTTGTAGGGCACACATTTTATGAATGGCAAGAGTATTCATCCACTTGGGGATGTTATGCACAACTGGAAATAGCTGCTGAAGGATTTAGCACAGCTGAGAGCCAGGGGGGGAAAACTCTGTGTACCAAATTGTCTTCGTGCATATGGACGTCTGAAGTCTTGCATCACATCTGGATTTTTTTTCATATGCTGAGAAGAAAACACATCTAATACTGCAATGCAAAGATGAAAGCAGTTAATACCCTCGTTAGTCAACATCAACTTCAAAGGAAGTGGATGGTGTTGAGATCTAATCTATCACTTATAGATAAAACGCTTCAGATCTTCGATGATCTGATTTTTCAAAGCGGTGAGGAGAACGTGCGTGATCTAGTGAGAAGATGTTGTGATTTTAATTAAATGAAATTTCCTGATGAATGCCTTCAGTACTATAGAAAAATATGAAACGTTTAGAAAACTGAGGAAAGACATTTAAAAAACTCTTTGAAATATTTGGAAGAGTTTTTAAATCTTTCTTGTTTTCTGTGAATTTCTGCAAAGACTCTTGGTTGATATTGTGGATCTCCTTGTTTGGCTCTTATCTTTTTCCAAAAGTTCCTGTTCCTGGTTAAAAGTCTTTGCCGTCTCAGAATTTTACAATAAGATATTTTGGTTTCAGAAAGAGCACATTAAGAAGAGGAGACTCAAAACTTTTGTAGAACAGCGGTGTTTCTTTTTTTTTTTGAGCGTTTATGACACTAGGCATGATTTATCTCCTGCTATGTCCAAAGCAGAGCTACAAAGACTTTTGCCAAGCTTGCAGCTCATCTTCCGTCTGTCTCCTAGTTTCCTCAGAAGGTTATTGCAATGATTTTGGCAGATCAGCTGCATCACGCATTGAGTTAAACTGATGCTCTTCAAACCACAGTTTGTATCGTCTTATCCACTCGTCCCTTGCACAAAATCCCACACATCATTTGACACATTCGCTTATTTCTCTCCTTATTTCTCCCAGGGTTGGCTGTGCTGGTTGCTGGGAGACTGAAGGATTTAGGTAATGCAGTTCGGACTGAATATGTACCTGCGAGGCAATCAAAGAAAATCTCTTTCAAGGTGTTTACTGATTAATAAGGCGAAGGAGGTGGGAGGAGGAAGAAGCAACACCAGCAGCTCACAGGTTTCTCTTTATATCATATTTCTGATTTGGTTTATGCACCTCGATAGCAACACTTCCACTACCTCAGACTATGTAGAGTGCAAGTTAACAAGATGTTGTAAGTCACAGTTCTGCACAAACAAAATAAAAAATAAAAAAATCATTATTAGTGTCAGAGTTCAGATATTGCCCCACAGTGATGTTTGCACAAATATGGACATTTTGCATTTTGTTTTAACTAACAAACACTTCTTCTTTCTAAATACTTTTTTTTATGTCAGCTGGCTTTGTGGAGTGCATGACAAATGGTCGTCCTCCTGTAAACATTTTCTCCCACCTCAGCTGTGGATTTCTGCAAGGATGCTTGGTTGCTTTTCTGATTAGTGTCTTGGTAGGTTTCCAGTTGTGTAATTCTCCTCACATTTTCAGATGATGGATTGAAGCATGAGACACTCAACTTTAAATGCTGCTTTATAGCCTAACGCTGCTTTAAAACTTGTTCACATCTTCCTCCTGACCTGTCGTCTGTGTGCCTTTGTCTTTATAATGCTCTTTGTTTTCTAACAATCCTCTGAGACCTTCAGAAAACAACTTTTTTTAATATACTGACATTACATTAAGCACATGTGGATTGTATTTGCTGGATAAGGAGATTTCTAAAAGCCGTTGGTTGTTTTGGATTTTTTAGAGGTATGGGGGCAATTCTGATTCTTCCTGAAGGTTAGAGCATAGTAAGAGGAGAAGTGACAATTTCAGGGATACAAAAACTTGTTGGGTACAGAAGAAGATCTTTCACCTTTGCTGCAGTTTGGCCACATTTCATTGTGATACATAGGAGCATCGTGTTGATTAATCCACAATGAAGTTGGCCTTAGAGGCAAGGAATTAAGCAAAATACACATTTTGCATGTTTTGTACTTCAATTTGGGTTTTAACAGCTTTTGAAACCAGCCCAAGTGCTTAAAACATCCTCCCAGATGGTTTTTGGCAATTACAGTGAACCCTCGCTATAACGCGGTTCACCTTTCACGGCCTCGCTGCTTCACGGATTTTTTGTGCAGGTTTTTTTTTTTCACAGTTCATTGTATTCTGCGTCCTGATTGGCTAAACAGTCTCTGCATTTCTTCTCTACCTGTGCAGCAATAACGTTACGGTATTTAAATATACGTAATACAGCTTGGAAAATTTTGGTAAATGTTTTTGCCCAGAAGAAAAAAAGAGTGACATCAACTACCAATAACTATGTTCTTCTTTCGAAAAAACCCACCTGCACCACAGGCTTCAGAAGAAAAAGACACTAGAGAGCAGAGTCAGGCTGCAGCGTCACAGTCAGAGGCTCAGTGAAATACAAGAGTCACAATTTGTCCTACTGTACTTCCTATTGATGATTAAAATGAACATTTTACTCTAGTTATTTGTAAGAAAGCGTTATATTTGTTAAAAAAAAATTCTTGGGTCTGAAAACAGGTTTTGTTCTTTGGTTTCAATGTAGAGTATTTAATTATGCTTTATAATAATTGTAAAAAATAAAGGTAACTACTTCATTTATTTCGCCTATCACGGGTTCTTTTCGGAACGCAACCCCCTCGAAAAACGAGGATTCACTGTACTTAATGTTTTGTGGTGTCTAGAAAATGAGCCGTTTCAAAAACCTCCAGAATGTAATATCACAAATCAGCAGACACAGCCAGTTACCTAGCAACCCCAGCCAAGCCAAGCCCGTTACCTAGCAACCCGAGCAGAGTTCCAGCATATTAGGTCAACTGGTTTTACTGCTGTGTGCCCTGTACAATGGCTGCTGGAAAAGACAAATGTTTTATTGTTGACCTACAATCTGGAAACTGTATTCTTGTTGGTTGTGCAGGAGGCTCTATGTCTGCTTTTCAAAGAGGTACAGTTGTATAATTGCACGTCTGTTTGCAGCCATTTTCCTGTGTGACTGTAAATGTTGAGTTGGGTGATGAATATGTTTTGTGTAGCGCATAGATCTACTCTAACCTGTTCAAGGAAGCATAATATGTTCCTTTAAGTTGGATACATACAATTAACTGTGTAATAAGTTAATTGAACATTGCTAAATGTTTTCAGAAACAGAGTAGTTTGAAGAAAATATGAGTATAAATAAAACCTGCCTGAGGTTAAATGGACAGAATATTCCATTAATAGCAGGGCTTAATGAAACAATGCTCCATCTCTCTGACACAAACTGTAACCTAAGAAAAAAATGAGCAGGACTCTTATAATGGCTGGGAAAGGAAAAAGTCATGGCAATAAGACGGAGATGTATTTAGGAGCCATTTAAGGCTTTAAAGCCGAGCAGCAGGATTTTAAAATCAATATCAAGTTTAACAGGGAGCCAGTGCAGGAAGTAGAGCTCAGAAATGGTTGCATGCTTTTTGTTCTGGAAATAACACTGGCTGCAGCATTTTTCTTTAACCAGTGGGACAAGTAAAGATGACTCACTTTTTAATGAGTCATCTTTTCATTTACTTCAAACAAAAAATAAATAATGAAGGGTGGCTTATTTCTTTAGCATTATACATTAAAAATCATAACAGCAAAGCTTCATTTAGGGTTAACCTCTGGGTGTTTACTGTTTGTATTTTATGTTTGAGGGAACACCATTATAAGGACTCATAATGTAATTTGATAAGCAGCTATTTAATTTACAAAGTGCTGTTTTTCTAGTTTAACTGCTCTAAGTTATAAACATTGGTCAAATTGAGTCCTCCATGTTGTACCTATAGTTGTCAGTTTTTTATTTGTGCTTGACATGTGCTTCAGATTTCCCTGATTGGATCTGATTTTAGCCAATCGCTAACGACAATGCGACAACTCGATGAGGATTACCGGAAATTGCTTGCGCTGTAAACAACCTCATGGAGAGAAGGGTCGCAAAATCTCTGCCAGCTATAAAATGTCTTAAACATTTCTGTTGCTCCAACTTTAATTGCTCAATATTTTGAAGTGTGTTCTGAAAGTCTTTGTTGTTTGCTGGCTACAATTCAAAAACAGTTCAGAAAATCAACATAAATCGTTCACAAGCCCTACCCAGAATTCAGCTGCAGAAATCCAACTCAATGGGAGGAATCCCAAGCGGATCACTGAAGGGAGATGAGAATCGAGCGGAGCTGCGTAGGAAGGCTTCCTTCACCACAGCATTTATTACAGTGATGATTTTTTCCTTCCACTGTTTTGTTTAATGCTTTCAGAAGTCTCTGTATATGTGGATTCAGTCTCCATGGTTAAAGCTAAGTAGAGCTATGCAACTTTCTATTGACATTTTTGGATTTGATTAACCTTTCTTTCTCCTTTCTGCTCGCTACATGTCATTAACATTTAGCAGCTTTACATATGAGGTAGGATTTGTTGCAGCTCGGTGCTGTTTCCTGTTTCTCACCTTGTTTGGCCTTATTTATGCATTTGCTTTTGATATTTAACATGATGTTCCTTCTCTCCATTCCTCCTGCTACTCCCTGCTGTTTTCCCCTTTGGCAGTCTTGCCTTAAATAAATTAATATCTTTAACAAACATTTAAGCATGTTAATATCCTCTACAGTCTAACATTTCATTATTTGTGGTGAGCGGGGGAATGTAATTTACTGGGAACAGGGGCCTGATGTAGCTGCTGTGCTCAGTTTTTCGCTGTCGGATCTGGAAATGAAAACTGTCTCTCACTTTTCCTGCAGTTGCTGGCGATGAAACGGCGGTTTGTTTCATTCAGCTTTCATTCTGACACCCTCCCGGGATGCAGCAGAAGAAAAAAGTAGCATATTGAATACGTTAAACCAGTAAAATATTCTGTCAGTCTGACAAACGTAAACAAACATCCCTTTTCTACAAAAACACATAATGGGAACAATGATTTTGTCGGTGCCAGTGGTCTGACAGGCAGGAAAACAATAAGTCAAAGGAATATCCTATTTCCTCATACAGTATAAAAAGCCATAATGTGAATTATAAGCGCTTCTTTACTTTCAAATAGTTCAACTCATTTGTCTCCTGTTGATCTCTTACAGCGTGGCATTAAACCTCTGGACTCGATATTTATTGGAAATCTTCACACCTTTCTGCCAAACTGTGTGCTAACATTTCCATATAAAGTGATGCTTCAGATGCTTCATCCCTAGTATTGTTTTTGCTCCTTTTTTCCAAGGTGATGAAAGATTTTAAAGTTTTTCTTTAAAATGACTAACATATGTGTTCAACTTGAGGCGTGCGGGCCAAATCCGGTCCGCCGTAACTATTTATGCAGCACTTTAAAGACAACAGCATTAAAGTTCAGTCAAATCAAATCAGTTTTTATTTATATAGGGCTAAATTACAGTAATGTGAAAAGATGTTAAAAGTTGCTACATTTTAAGAAGTATTTACCGAACACAGAGAAAACTGTAAGTTTAACGGGTATTTTTTTTTCAGTACATTTTACCACAACTAGCCCTTTGAGGATATTTATGATCTTGATGCAGCCCAAAAAGAAAATTAGTTTTCTGATCTGAACACACATACAATCAAAAAGTATTTGTTCTTCTTCTTGTAACAATAGCCTTCAGAGCAGGGGTACCCAAAGTCAGTCCTGGAGGGCCGGCATCCTGCATGTTTTAGTTCTCTCTCCGTTGGTAGTAACAACCTTTTCAGCATTTTAATGTTCTTCTCAGGCCTTCTAACGAGCCATCATTGGATCCAGGTGCGTTAAACCAGGGAGAGAACTAAAACATGCAGGATTCTGGCCCTCGAGGACCCACTTTGGGCACCACTGGATTAGAGGACTGTAGGGTAGTAAGAGTATGATTTTATCCATAAAATGTGTTGGGCTTGAAGTAATAATTACAAAAAATGTTTCTTAGCTAAATGACAAATTCTCAAAACTGTACTTAAGCACACTGCTGCCAACTAATGTTAAATATTTATAGTATGTCCAGAAGTTTAAGAAAAACAGTCTGTCATAGGGTGTAATGATTTTTTTTCAAAACTGACGGGTGATGCGTCTCTCCTGCTGGATTTTTTTCTTCTAAGACGTGGTATTCATCTAGAACAAATGTCAAAAAAGCAACTGAAGATGAAAGAAGAACTTTGGATGACCTTCAGAAAGCCTTCAGCTCTTCTGACCAGGACAAACTTTGAAAGGTTACTGGAAATTCTTGCTCCAGGAAAGAAAAGTATAAAGGATTTTTGAGTGGTTTAAAATGTTTGCACGGTATTGCATTTCTATAACGCTTGTTTAAAATCCATGTCTTTAAACTTTCATTTGAGTCTCAACTGCTTCTAGAAACAACCTTAGCTCTTGAAAAAAACACCCACTCGATTTTTGACAATAAATTAATGTTTTTAGTTGTCAATGTAACATCACAAATTTGACCACTGTATTCAATACCAGCCAAATTCAGTTTGAAAACTGTTTGTTGATCCCAAAGGGAAATTAAATGTTGTTGTAACTCATATTTATTCAAAATTCTTCAAAGAGTTAGTGTAGATGGTGGTGGTGGTGATGCGCTGTACAATGGCTGCTGGAAGAAACAAGTATTTACCATCCAGAAACCACTTGCTGAATTCTTGTTGGTTGCTCAGGAGGCTCTACTTCTGCTTTTCAAAGATGTACAGTTGTATAAGTGAGGATCTGTTTGCAGTCACTTTCACATGTGAGCGTAAGTGTTGATTTGGGGACGTGGCCAGCAGCAGCAGCTGATTGTTTGGATTTAAAGTGACAAGACACCCTAAAACAGCTCATTCTGAAAGGAGCTCAAAATAGTCAGAATTTACCAGAATAAAATCTCACCAACTAAGAATGATTTTGTGCAAAAAATGTAATGAACATGTTTTGAATCACCCATACGCCTATTCTAGCTGGTTTAAGGAAGCGCAGTAGGTCACCTTTGAGGTTTCTATCGAACCTTAGGCCGGGTAGAGTTGATTAGCACTTCGGTGTTTTGCCAGAGCAGAAAATTAATTCTCAGGGTGGAGACGGGGGACGCTCATTGGCATTCCTCTTGCATCGTCCCACTCCCTTTTTCTTCCCGGTGGCCGGCACCCGGTGTCTCAGCAGTCCTATATTCCAGACCCGTCTGTGCTGTCTGCAGATAATAAACAACCCAAGAACTGAGCCAGAGTTACAGAGCTGAGTTACAGCCCCAGCACGCTACTCCGTCTATCTGGCTTAAAGGTTGGGGGAAACCTTTGCTTTATGCTTGGTGTCACCGCATTTAACTCCCACCTCTCTGCTGGTTCTGCTCTGAGCGTCGCTGAGCTCTCAGGACGGAGGAGCATTGTGACTTTGGCTTTCAGCATCTGGAATAGATTGAACTCCAATGACAACTGTTAAATGATGCCCATCTCTTATCAAATCTCCTTCTGTCCACCAGGGCTGAGACTCTGACCCTGTTCTCTGTGTTCCAGGTCCTTCCCCTCCCTCGGTTCCCTTTCCTGAGGAGACTGCTGCCGTTGTCGCTCCGCGTCCAGGCCGCCCTCCCCCCTCCGACATCACAGGGCAGCCACGGACGGCTTGGCTCGTTTCCAGAGAGGCTCCGATCCTGCAGCCACGTCAATCACGTCTTCACCGCTGGGTAACTATCTACTGTTTCGATTGTTCTGGGATGCGCACAACAGAGGTTTGAGATTATAGAGTTCATGCTTTTGGAAGATGTCTCATGTTGTTTGTTACTTTTGGATTCGCTCATGTGTGCAGCTTTCATGTAAAAGAGGCATTTTCTCCAGCGAAGCATGTAATAACATACTGTCTCCCACACCCACACAGAGGCCTGAGGGCTCAGAACGAATCTTTGCGGGTTTTATTAGTGGTTATTTTCTAAGCCTATTGACTCGTTTGACTCCTGGTATCATCTTCTAAAATGTGCCTGCTTCATGTGGATCAGCAGCGCTGCGTGTTTGTAAAGAATAAAGTTCTTAAAGCTTCACTAATCACATCCATCCGACAAAAAACATCATGTGAAAGGAGTAGCCTTTGTTTCTGAACCGACAGATAATCACTGAGAGGCTCAGCAGATTTATTCAGGGATAATGAAGCATATTTACAAGCTTTTTGCTCATATTGTTGTTGCTTGTTCAGCATTAGCGTTCATTCAGAACAAGATATTGTTGATCAGAGAGAAAAGACAACATCGTCTTCCATTTAGACAATGTGAAAGTATGGCTGAAAAGTGAATGAAAAGACATATAGTGATATTTAAATGTGGTTTAAGTGGTTTAGGTTCAACAAATATACTGATGTAGTTTGATTTTCAACATCTCTGGACAGAAAATGTCTAGTCCAGATATTTCTCTGGACTCCATAAGGAGAAGGATTATTTAACCTGAAACAGCTGTAGAAATATCTGTTGAAATGTCCAATGTTTGAAGTATTTTAGTTCATTCTCAGGTGGTGGTGAACTTCCACATAGATTACCTACATTTTCAAAGCAGTTTTTAGCATTTTTGCAATTTTTTGGTGTATTTTGGCTCACAAACAACAACTTATTTCAGTGCCTGAAACCAAAACATGTGAAAATGAAAAAAAATAGTAAAGGAAAATCACAGCTGAGAAGTGAATGAAACTGGTTTCTTAGTGGGAACCATTAATCTGTTGAAGTCCAGTGTTTTAGTAGTAATTAATTAAACTTTATAGCACATTTTACAAGTGAAAACCATAAAGTGCTTTATTAAAAAAAACAACATTTAAACACACAAGATAAAAAGATAAAAGATAAAACTGCATACATTTAACACCATGCAGCATAAAACTAGTTAACACCCAGTGTGAATAAATTAGCCTTCAGCTGCTTCTTAAAAGAATAAACAGAATCAAGACGGCGCAAAGATGAAAAGATGGATAATTTGATGGTGAGATGGCATGTTTACATTTTGTAATAATTTAGAGAGTGCTACAGTTCTCTCATTGCTATATTTGGTGCCTGGCAGCTTTATTGTATCTTATTAAACCAGGAGTCTGTAACACCAGTTTTTGATTGGGAGGGAGGAATCCAAAGTTACTGGACAGTGACACCGGAGGACTGAAGTTTCAAACGCCTTTAATGGACCAACACAAAGTCGTGTGTAATTGGGAAGTGGAAGGAAAATCTATTAGAAAAATATTAATATCATTAATCACATTTCCTCAAACATAAATGAAATCCAGTGTGAACCAGTTCAGAGGTCACGTCGTTTGTCTGGACGAAGTGCAAATATAAAAATAGCTTATCTAAGGGTGGACAATAAATCCATAACAATATATTAAGATAGACACATAATCAATATCAATAGATGATACATCTTATAGAATATTCACTGAACGCTGATCCAGAGCCTCACGGCATTCTGGGAGATGTAGGCAGAGGAAACGCTTTAGCTGCCCAACCTCACATGGCCAGCTAAAGGTTAGCGGAATCAACTAACTCACTCGCTCTGTGGTTACCTAGCAACCCATTAACTCTATGGTTACCTAGCAACCCATTCACTCTATGGTTACCTAGCAACTCATTCACTCTATGGTTACCTAGCAACGACCTGTTGAGCAACTTGCGCAGCAGCAGTTTAAGATTTTGCCTCCTTGCCTTATAACTGCTTAAAAACAAATACGGAGTGAAAACAGTGGATAACGGAGGAAGGGTCACGCCACAAGTCTGGCAGTATTTCAGGTACTTAAAACAAAAAACTAATCAATAGTTGTCAGTATTGGTTGATATTAAATGACTCGTTCATTCTGCTTTATAATCATGTTATTTTGTGATATTCTAAGCTAGAGCTGCCTGTCACAAAGTGTGACAAAATTCAAGGTGTGTGAATACTTATGCATAGTACTGTAATAGTTTTTAGTCTAGTTTTACTTTTCCTTATAAATCATTTAATTATGTTTTAAGATAAAACAAATCTTATATGGGCAAAAGAATAAAAACAAAACAAAAACAGAGGTTGATTAAAAAGAAAGGAATAGTAGTTTATTATTGTTTTTCAAACTTGCCATTAATGTTGTGTACATTTTATTTTCAGGCTAAATAAATAAATTCTTCCCTTAATGTTTTGGTGAATCAAAAAAATTCTGAGAATTTCTCCATCATGTCTGAAGGACTTGTTAGATGAAAAATATTTCCAACTTGATCTCTTCCTGCAAAACTTGCTAGCTGGACGAAACGCCCTCCATAAATGAAACAACGGAGATGAAAGTAAAGGTAAAATTTCCATCTCACTCATTTAAAAAATGATAGCGAGGTAAAATAGTTTCTGTTTTTTTAGAGCCTTGGTCTCTAACACATTATAGATGGTGACTTTTAACCTCAGATGATTTCAGTTTTCTCTTCCTCTTCTTTCACACATTTCGTCTGTCTTTTAAATTTTCTGGTCCGTTTTAAATTATCAAGCAAATATTAAGAAACCTAAAATGAGATATTTCCATTTATGCCTCTTTTTAAAGCTGCAGCCTGTCACTTTTGTATTTTATTTTTACACATTTGTTGAAACTCACTATGATGTGATAATGTAAAACAGTCTGTGAATAAAATAGAGCTCCGCTGACTTCTCCCAGTGCTCCCAGTCCTATCTGGAAACAACCAATCAAGAGCCAGGAGGCGGGTCTTAGTGCTGTTAATCACTCCTCCATGTTGCACTACTCATAACTCCTTGCTTTCAGCTACATTGCAGCTAGCATAGCATGTTTTCAATGCTAGGTCTAGTTAGCATGGCCACCGATGACGACTGATGAACGTTTTTCCTGTAATGGTGAGTCGTTTCTCTGCCATTAGAACATTTGGCAGCGAATACATGAGGTTGATTGACAGCGCGAAGACCCTCCTCCTGGCTCTGATTGGTTGTTTTTGGTCGGGAGCTGTGCAATTCATCAAACAAGACATGGAGGAGGTCGATCTTTTCACAGATTATCTGTCTCATAAACCGTGATGACATGGTATATTTTCTCAACACATTTCTCAAAAACATTTTTTATAAAAGTTAAATAACGCAGCTTGAACTCTTTCATGTCTCTGCTCTTGAATCACATAATAAATTAAAACCAGTTCAATAATTTCCATTTCCATAATTTATCTTTTTTTCTCTATTTTTCTTTCTCTTTCTACCAAAAATTGGATGACAAAAGTCTTCAGTCTGCAGCTTTCCTTTTTTGTAGGATAATTTTGTTTACAGAGACTTCATAGTGCATTTTACTTGTTGGTCTTGTTGTTTTGTTTGTTTATTTTTTACATTTAAAATGTCTTCTGGTGTTACATGTTCATTAGAATTTAAAGTTGATTGATCTTTGATATTGTGCTCTTTGTAATTAAGCTAGGAACATTATATTAGTTGAAAATGGTCTCAAACAACAATATTATAGTTTATCGCAATAAGTTCAGGGGAAGTTTATTGTGCAGGAAAATTTGTTATCATGACAGGCCTACTTTTGACTCACCTAATTTAAGTTTTAAATGATGCCCCCATAACTTTATTCCCTCCCATTCGACAAGAGGAATTACACTCCCATCACCACTAAAAGAAACTCAGGCCGCTGTCTTCCTTTGTTTTTATTTCGCCCTGCGGCGGTGCGTTCAACAGCTGCGTTCCTGCGATCTGCTCTTGTTGCAGACCCGCGGTTTGAAGTTTCTTGGAGTTGCGTAAGTGGGCGCTGGGTTTTGGCATGTTGTCATTTAGGTGCGTCTGACCCTACTGGAACCAGTTCAATTACAGTCTCCCCTCGGGTAATATCCTCTGCCTGGCCTTATCTCTGACTCCAAATTACTGAGCGTCTTCACAGCAGAGGAAGGAAGTTAGTGAACAAGGAGGGCTTAAGGTCACGAAAGGTGACAGTCGGATTTAAAAAAGGAGAAGGTTGACTGTAGATACGCTTTAAAGTTGAAGCAATTTGGGGAGTAACTCCGGCTTGGAGCGCTCAGTTGGCAGAGAAACTGGTGCTGTTCAATCTTCACAGCTCCCTCTGCCATCCAAGCGTCATAGCATGTGGGAGGACTGGCTTCCCTTCAATGTTTCATATAAGATATCCCCATTTGGGATTGTGGTTAGCACATCAACCTGCTCCAATACATTTTGAATGACTTTGTCAGCAAAACAGCCTTTCTTTTCGTATTTTTTCCACTGTGACAGTGAAAGCTGTTAGCTGACCATCTGCATGTGAAATCTGTCCTTTTGAATGTTTTGGTAAGAAAAAGTTGCATCACATATCATATGTTTGCCAAAATGTGTCAGCTTGTGAAAATCTGCCTTTTGCCTGTTGCAACTCTACCGTGGCGTCATATCAGGTTATATTCATGTGCGAAATAATTACTGGAAAAAGAAAGAAATCCCTGGATAAGACATTTCTGAGAGGCTCATGAGGACAGAGCTGGGAAGTAACTAGTTACATTTACTCGAGTAGCTTTTTGGGGAAAAAATACTTTTAGTAAAGGTGCAAAAAAATTCCTTCAAGCACCTCTGTGCTTGAAGGAGAAAAGCAAAAATAAATAAGTACATTTGATGCAGAGCTGAAACATCCAACATGACAATGAACCAAAAAACTGTCGATAACTCCACCAAGACCTGGCTGCAAATTTTGGAACAAAAATCATATTAAAGGTATCCTAACTTATTCATGAGAATGATTAAAACTGGTTCTATTTAGTCTATTATAAACAGTGGAGTACTCACTACTTTAGACCAACATTTAGCTTTACACTTTTAATATCAGAGCAAGGCCTGATATTAATCTAGAAGAAACTTAAAAAGTAACGTCTACTTAACAACCCAGAACAAGAATCAAACATGGAGAACCAGCATCTAGTTTTATCAGAGCAAGAATCCAGAGAAACCCCTGCTAGTTTATAAATTATGGACAACTTATTATTCTTATTAAACATCTAGTTTTATACTTTTATCTTTTTGTCTTTCTTTTGGTTTTGTATTTCCTTCTAATTCATATAAAGCACTTTGAATTTCTTGTTGCTGAAAATGTGCTCCATAAATAAAATTACCTTAGCTTTCATTTTTGGTGTTTTTATTTGTTTTTTTTAATGAAATTCATTTTTTTATAGAGATGTCTAAAATGTAGTGTTGGCATTGATGTGTGTAAATTTTTTGAACACCACAAGTTAAAAATTTACTATAAATTTTAAGTTTAAAATTTCAGGTGTACAAAGTTTTTCGGTTGAGGAAAAACAAATGAGTGAGAAAAAAGTTGACCATGTGGTGCAAAGCACTAATCGCAACGAAACAGCTCTACAGATGGAAATATGAAGTCATTAAGTTACTTAATTGTTGTAGTTATAAGTGCAAACATTTGATTTGTAGCTAGTAGTTTTTAAAACTCAGTTAAGGAACTGAAATGAGGTCCTATATCTTGCTGAGAAGTTATTTGTCAGTTTGTCTTATTTCAAGCATACTAAGATTTTTGTACTAAAAATTTGACTAAAAATACTCGGTAATATTTTGTTTTTGCAGTGTATATGTGATCTCTGCTCCATATTTTTCCACTTTATATCAATCTGTGGCTAAATAAGACATAAGTTAGGTGAATATTCAGTGTGGATGGTTGTGGCTAAATAAAGCACCGTCTCATTATTGCTCTTAACTCTTCATATCATCATGTATGCAGCTCAGAGTTGACATCACGGCGGCTCTTTCTGTTAATCTGTGTTTTAGACAGCTTAGCCTGTTTCCCCTCCATGAATCTCCCTCAGTGTCACACTGTCAAAGACCCGCCATATTTCCTTCTGGGAGCTTCATGTTTCCTTTTTTCTCTCCTCTCTTTTCTCTCTTTCGTGTAATTTCTTGTCTCCACTCCCCTGTCACAGTTTGATCTTCTTATCTGCTTTCCTCTTTCATTTTCTTGTTCTCCCTCCTTCCCCCGGAGGGCGAGAGCGTTGCGTTGAGGGGCTACAAGTGTGGCCTCTCCCTACCAAACTCTTCTCACTCGTCTCCATTTCCCTGTCACTCCTCCTCTTCACTTCTTCATCTCCTTTTTCACTTAGCGCGGTTTTCCCTCTGTCACCCCTGAGAAAGACGGGGGAGGATTTCAGTGATGAAACACTTTTCACGGTTGCTCTTCTGGTGTAGGATGCGTTTTCATCTGTTTTCATCCCCAGCAGTAACTAGTTTCATTCACTCTATTATGAGTATCTTTTTTTTTTAGCAGTATTCTCACTACACTGAACCTTTTACTTGCACTTGAGTAATTTTATTATGGAGAATCTTTACTCTTACTTGAGTCAAATTTCTGGATTTTCTACCAACTGAATGAAAAACAAACATTCACCAGACACACACCTGCAGGTTTGTTAAAGTTTCATAAGTTTTTTTTTTATTGAAAGAAACTGACTTGGATTTGTTTTGTTATTTTGTATTTATGTTACTTATATGACTCATTTTGGTCTTTAGAATACCAAAATGTCCATTTGACTTTATATTTTGGTCTTCCAGATTATGTCATTTTTAAATATTAAATCATTGATAATTTGATCACTTACTCAGTACTTCAGTATACTTTTTACCAAATACTTTCACTTGAGTAAAAATATGTTGAAGTACTGTTCCTCTTACTTGAGTACAATATTGTATACTCTGCTAACCTTCTTACAAGCAACTTTTCATCAAGAAATATGAGCTTGAGTTGAGTTAATAATCCCTTAATATTGATGAGAAAATCCTAGTTATAATCTAAATAATCTGCCAGTGGAACAAGACATTTTAATTTACAGTATGGGAAAAATGTCTTATTTAACTTATGAATTATAACTACTACAACTCTATGTTTAAAAATAAAATAAAACATTTTAAGTCAGTTCAACACTGTTTCTCTGTCGTATCGACGGATAGTAAACTTCAGATATCTGTATTGGAAATGAAAAAAGTTCAATCCCTACTATTCATCCTGCATGCACAGAGAGAGAGAGAGAGAGAGCTGTCGCCAACATTAATTTGATTTCTGATATAGTTTTTACAACAACAGCGTTATTAGGGAGGGTAATTTATGTTTAATGGTTGTTTTATTCGTATTCAGCCCAATTAGCTCAAAGTGCTCTCTCTCACCTCATCAGACTGATCATAAATGCTGCGGTAATTTATGCAGGCTGCCAAAGTGGTTCAGAAACTCTCATTATGGAAACCAAAACCATAATATACATCTCTTAAATTCTTTTTTATAATGAATCTAGAATGCTTTATGGCTCTGAGAACATGGAAGAAATATTAAATGTATGCATATCGATTATGATGAAAATCAGTGAGATTCACAAAGGGCCAGAGTTATTTACAGAAATATAAATATTAAGAGCAGTAGTGACTCAGTAAAGAGTAAAGTGATCAGTTTAAACTTCCTCCAAAAACTGAGTTTTATGTAGAAGAAAAAGCTGCAATTTTGCTTGAATAGAAATGGACATTATTTAAACATAAGCAGGAAGTCGCCTGGCTGCCACCGAAGGCATAGCAAGAAATTGTGATCATAGTTAATGCATAAGAGACATTATTGAGTGAGAAAGACGAATTGAAGATGATTCTAACAGAAATAAAACACTGGAGTTATTTTTAGCTCCATGAAAAACATCAGTAGTCAGCAAATGTCTTTGTTTGAAGAGTTACTAAATAATGAAGGAACATAATTTTAATCTTCATTTATTTATTTTTAAAATGTTTTGAATTAAAATTTTATCTGTATAGTTTCATTTGAATTGTTTTGTGGGTTAAGTTCACAAGAAACGTTGAATAATCTGTATTAAGTAAATAACTGCAGTATGTTCTTTCAGAAATAATTATTTTTACAAAATATAACATTTCAAAATAATAAAATTATGAAGATATTCTGCGCATTAATAACATGACGGACGCAAACAGTGAGCAATGAAGATGCGTTCTAGCCCATTCTTCTGTTTTATTTACTGGCCAGTTACATAGATACAGCATATTGTTAAATTAAATAGAATAATAAAAAACAAAACAAAAAAAAAGAACGTCTGTCACTGAGTCCTAAAGTTAACGTTAAAGAACTGTTCAAAAGAATCGAATCACTAGAGAATGTCACAACTCTAGTATTAAATATTTTTAAATATTTAATAATATTTTCTAAAACTATGTTTACTTTAAGATGCCCAATGATTGCCAGTTATACCTGCACGCTTTTCCTTCCACTCAACTTTCCATGAATATGCTATAACCTTTTCACAGTATTCTATATTCTTTTCTAAATTACATATAAATTATAGTAAAAAAAATATTTTAAATATTTTACTATTTGTTATTATTCTAAATAATTTGAGTTTCATTTCTTGAAATTTAAGTTTTTCATAATATTCTAATTGTTTGTTGATCCATTTAAGCTATACTAAATAGACTAGAAAATGTGTTTTAATGAGGTTTGGCAGGTTAAAAGTAAATAAACTTTAAATACATCTTTAATCAATTCCACATTTCTGTATTAAAAATGTTTTCTTTGGTCTGAAATAATATTGTAAAAGCAGAAATTCATCACAATTAACAGAAATAAATGTTTGAAACATTAGTCTGTGTGAAATTAATCTTTACAATGTGTTTCATGGAGTGAATTTATCACTGAAATAAATGAACTTTTCAACAATATTCTAATTTATTAAATAGATCTGTACATTCAGTTCATTTGTCATTTTGTAACAAATTGTCTCATTTTCCTGAACACCATTTCCTGTTTCAACATGTTGCCGGATTTTTAAAGCCTGAGTTCCCAACATTGATGAATGTGGAGTAAATTGCTTCAAAATTGGACCAGAAATCTTTTAATGGTAAACAGACACCAGCTATTTTATCATAAAAAGAGCAATAGGCAGCAATATTTTTGATGTTTATTAAATGCCAGAGGAACCGGCTGCAGCAGCAGTTTCCTCTGCAAAAATGCTTCAGTGCAGGATTTCTTCTCTCCTGGCAGGAGAATGGTCACCATAAATAAAGACTGAAACGCAGTTTCCTAACTTTTGACGTTTTGAAAATAATTTTTTTTTTTGCAAAATTTTAATACTGAAATGTTTCTGTTTGATGTTTTTGAACCCATCTCCCCAAATGTATCAACATTATTCTGATTTTTGCTTTAACCCTTTAAGGTCACATAGTTCTCAGTAGGGATCTGTGATATAGCATCAAATTCATATCATGATATATATTGTGATGGGTAGCGGTAACGATATATATCACGATATGATTTGTATAAAACCCCGTCAGTTTTTTACCCTGAAGTCCTGCAGGGTCACATTTTACGCTTTTACGAGGTTTTTCTGTGTGGTTTTGGAAAGACTGTCAGACCGTCAGGGTGCATTCTCGCTGTCCGACCTTGTCTGTGGTGACATCTGCTTTATTTATTCCGCGGGAGCCGGAGGACTTAAGAAACGAGGTCCATCAGAATCAGCAAACTTTATCTTCTTCGCGTCCCGTCGGGTATGCGCTGACTTTGCCTGCACTTTTACCCCTCGCTTCCCTGCTGTCAGCAGAGATCCTTTCTCTTTCCCATATTGCTTGAAACCTGTGGCCTGCTTAATAATGTGGAACATCCTTCTCAAGTAGATTTCCTTTAATTGAGCTCATCAGACAAACTAATCAACCCAGCTCTCTGAAATTAATTATAGTGATTCAAAGAGCCCTGACACACAATATCATCTATACATTTAATAGCACAACAAAAAGTTAAATCTTTATAACACTTAAATCCAATTTTCATAATAATTTGGAACAGTGTGTATGTTTTGTACCTGCCTTTTCAATGAGCTCTTCCTTTGCATTCTCCGCCTCGCTGCTTCCCGCTTGTTGATGACGCAACCAGCTGGTTTTGATGCCGACAGATCTCTATTGTAGGCCAGATTTCTATAGTTTTTACCTCTTACCATTTATATCATGCATTCCTAGCTCTCAGTAGGGATGCACGATATATCGGCCCTGACGATTTATCAGCCGATAAATAAAACTGGGAAGATATGAGATATGAACAACTAATTTTTATTTCCATCTTGTTGCTGTCTGTTTCTGGTCATTATTTTTTCTGAAGGTGTTAAAACACTACAGAAATACATATAATATCAGTAAACATCAAATAATAACAGCAATATTATTATCGGATATTAAATTTTCATATCGGTGCATTCCTCGTTCTCTGTCCGAAACTGATTAAAACATCTTTATACACTGTTGACAGATTTCATTGTCTGTTTCAATGTGGTACATTTTATTTTATGGGACCATCCAGGGCTATCATATAACACTGACACAAATGAATTATTACATCCCATAATTTACCACTTCAACAGATGTGGATGCATCAAACGTTGTCCCTAGGCTTTGTGCAAAAGAGATGATTATCATGTGAGCTGTGTGACTGAAAAGTAGCTGCTGGTGTCGCTTTGATGCTCTGTGAGGCATTAGTAGAGTTCAGAGAAGACATATATTGCTTGTCTCTGCATTAATTCATCCTGAACTCATAAAAAAAACTGGAAATACAGTTTGAATTTCAGTTTTTTTAAGAAATGATGTGATGTCTTGTGTGCTGTTTGCACAGCATCTCCTCCTCCACTCTGTTTCTGTTGACGTTTTTGTAATTTAAGTGCTAATCCTGGAGCGCAGTAGTTGTGAGAGTGAGGTCTCCACTTTGATATCCTTGTGTAGCAGCAGTGAATTGCCCTTCATTAGCAGGAAGTTAATCCCTTCTTCTAGTGCCGGTGACATATACTGAGAGCGGTCTGCAGAAGTCAGCACACCGATTACTCCGCAGCGTCTCGGCTCCAGGAGGACATTCAGGACAAGTCCGCTTTTTTAAGCTTTGGTTTAATAACTGGGACGATAATATTTGTGAAGTTGGGCGTTTTTATTTTCATTATTTAGTCACTAATTTTCCTGAAATATGAAGCCTGGTTGAAGATACACTTCTGAGTCGTGTGACACAGACAGGGAGCTGCAGCAGCCAGAACAGCCTCACTGCAAAAACACAAAATCTTACCAAGTGTTTTTGGTCCAGTTTCTGGTGCAAATATCTTAGTACACTTGAAATAAGACAAAACTAACTTACAAGTAACTTCTTAGCAAGATATAGGAGCTTGTTCTAAGTGATATCCCCTGAATATTGATGAAAAAGTACCAGTTCCACTGTTACCTAGCAACGCCAGCCAAGCCCAGCCCGTCACCTAGCAACCTGTCACCTTCCATCTTTCTTTATGTCCTTCCTTCCTTCGTTCCTTCGTTCCTTCGTTCCTTCGTTCCTTCGTTCCTTCGTTCCTTCCTTCCTTCGTTCCTTCCTTCCTTCCTTCCTTCCTTCCTTCCTTCCTTCCTTCCTTCCTTCCTTCCTTCCT
>CAEFZX010008389.1:0-62138 GCA_903066825.1 Alfaro cultratus
ACTCACTTCAGTTTCCTGCTGGGATCTGATCTGCTGCTTCACATCAGAGCTTCTTTTCTGGAGGAGACGGATCAGCTCAGTGAAGATCTCCTCACTGTCCTCCACTGTTTTATCAGCAGAGTGATTGATGGCCTCCACCTCCTGTTGAAGCAGCTTCACATCTTTCTCTCTGTCCTGGATTCTCTGCTGGATGTTTCCTCGTCTCTCCTCCAGCTCTCTCTCAGTCCCTCCTGTTGTAGTTGACATTGTGTCATGACCTTTACTTTCCACCAACGGAAAGATCATCTCATCACCATGATGAGAGCAGATGTTCTCTGCCTGTTGTTCCATTTCTCCTCTCAGCTCCAGTGAGTGTGTACGTCTGAATTCATGAAAACAGAATCTACTCTGAGTTTTGATCAACTATTTACATGTCAGTGCAGAGAGGCTGCAGCCAATCAGCTTTCACCTTCAGTAGCTATTGGTTCCACCCAGTTTCAAGGTTCAGATCTGAAGGTGAGATAATAAGGAGACCTGTGGAGAGAGAGAGGAGCTGCTGTGCTTAAATGCAGGGATCTGTTTCACTGAAGTCTAATATAATAGATCTGGATAAGATCAGGTAGCTGGGATTCACCGAACCTCAACAGCAGAACTTAGTTATTCAAACATCAAGCCTGTCTGAACAGAACAGATAAGTTAAGGTAAAACAATCCTGCCAAGATTCCAACCAAAGTACAGATGTCGACATTGAAAAACCGTCTGCTTCTTATCATATTCTATATTACCCCCAAAATATTGATTAATAATAATAATAATAATAATTTAAATGAACCAATAAACAAAATTTCTGAAATAAGTTTTGCTTGTGGAATATTTTAAATAACACTGTATTAATACGACTCCATTATGGTTGCTGTCAGGTTGGATGGCTAAATATACTATCTAGCCATCACTACTGGATCATTTGCATTTACATCAGTATGAACTTGGGTAACATCTCACTCTTAATGCTTTGGGCTCTTTTGATGCTATTCTGGCATTTCCATCTAAAATAATTTAAACTCTACTAGGAAGTCTCTCTGCAAAGTTTAGGTGAGTTTTAAAACCATTCTTCCAGAAGTGGCTTTCTGAGGTCTGACACTGATGCTGGACGAGAAGGCATGGCTGCTGGACGAGAAGGCATGGCTGCTGGACGAGAAGGCATGGATGCTGGACGAGAAGGCATGGCTGCTGGACGAGAAGGCATGGCTGCTGGACGAGAAGGCATGGCTGCTGGACGAGAAGGCATGGATGCTGGACGAGAAGGTATGGATGCTGGACGAGAAGGCATGGCTACAGTCTCAACTCTAATTCATGCAAGAGGTTTTCTGTCAGGTTGAATCAGGACTCTGTGCAAACCAGTCAAGTTCCTCACCTGTGTCTTTTGAAAGTTTTTTTTAACACACCCAGTCAGTTCTCCAATGAGGAAGAACTTTAGCAATAATCCTTTGTGCTTTATAGGATTTATGGTTTTATTTTGTACTATTTGTTAATTATTTGCCGCCAAGCAGCAGCAGGTTGTTGTAATTCCCACAGAAAAAAAACGCTTCTACCTAACTAAGATTTTATTGCATCATAACAAAACCTTTACTGACTGTCTGGGTGTGACTCTATCTATTGTAGTTTAACATTCACTGTTAAATGAACTACAAGGAGCTTTTATCTTTAGATACTTTAACATCGTTCATTGTTTTTATAATGATCAAGTTTAGACAAAATTAAGCAGAAAAGAAGAAAATCTTATCACCATCCATTTGAGGAAGAAAACTTACTAGTAGAAAAATCCGTAACATCACTAATGTGGCTTTTGAACATTTTTAAACACGTCTAACAATATAAAACAGAACATATACTTTCATGATTTGAAGCACTTTGAACTGCTTTGTTACTGAAATGTGCTATACAAATAAACTCAGTTGATTGTAATATAAAACTCAGCTATAAAGTTTCTTTTCTGAACCTTGAACAGTTTCGTAGCTATCATGACTGTTTGATCCAACCAAGAAGCTTTTATGGTCTGAAATGATTTGAATAAAAATGAGTAACTGATATGAGATTCCTTGACCTTTGTCTGCATCCATTAAATTTAAACTGATATAGATGCTAAAATGTAACTAAATATGTTTAATGAAGAAAATCAAATCTGGATTCAAACTTTACAATGAAGTTTCTCCTCTCAAAAACCAAATCATCTCAAGTCCATAATGATGCTTCTGTCCCTTCATGCAAGTCAGGTCTCAACAAAATGAGTTCAGACATGAAAGGATCAAAGCTCTGCTTTCATTTCTCATTTTATTAAAGTCAATAAAATCTCCTGCAGAAACTGTCAGCAGGTTAAATTCCCATGAAGCTGAGATTTATTTTCCAGGTTCACTGATTGTTTTTAGTAAAACCTCACAGAGTTTAGGGATGTTCAATGTTTGTAGATCTAGAAAACAACATGGAGGAGAGTTTTTAAAATGGCCGCCATGAAGCAGAAAAATCTGTCAGAATAAACTGAGATGAAGAAATTATTGAAGGAGTTGCTGATACTAGAACAGATTAAACTCATAAATCAAAGAATTACAGATTATATTTTTCTCCACAACTTCTATGTTCACACTTTATTCTGATTCACATTTATGCAAATTAAAACATTAACATGGAGATATACAGAGAACTGGTGAATAAAGAACAGAAGAAAACAGTTATGAGATTTTATGTTACAAATCATTTGACAGAAAATAATCCACTGGTTTGAAACTAAACAGAGAATCAAGTTATGATTTAAGTAACAGGAATACAAGTTCATATAAATACCACTTCTGCCTCAGTTTTCTGACTTCACAGAATAACATCCATGTTAAAAAGAAATTAAACATTTTAACATTGATGATTTAATTTACAGTTACTCAAAAAATCCCCACAAACCAGTTTAAAATATAATGTTAAAACTCATGTTGAACTGAATCAGCTTTAAGTCAGATAATGATGTCTAAATGTTGTTTCTGTCAGATTTTCCTGAGCTTTTAACAGTGACCTGTAACTGACTGGGACCTGGTTACGAGTTCTGGTTCTTTTCAGGTGCACACAGATTATTTGGAACATTTAATGAGTACAGCTGTTAGTTACCATTATATCGTTTCCCTGCAGGTATCAGGCTTTTCTTTCTCTCACATTAAAACTCAGGAAACTTTTTGACCTATTTGAGTTGACAGAACTCAGCAGAGTCTCCAGTTTCATACAGTCGTATCCCAGCCAGCAGCGGCTGAGTGAATCTGGTCTGGACTCTGTGGAGGAGAGTCATGGTTTTACAGGCACCGAACTGAGTTCTGCAGAAGTAACTAGTTTCAGGGACGCTGTAGAAGGACAGAATACCTGCTCTGTGATCCAGGTAAACTCCTATTGTAGACGAATGAGGAGCCGAGATCAGAGTCAGAGTTTTGTTGTGTCTGAATACATACATGAGTTCGCAGCACTCCAGAGCCCAGGAGTTTTCATTCAGTCCAAATGTGTAGGCCCACAGTGAGCCTGTTCTCCTGATATCTCTGTATGTGCCTTCATTTGTTTGGCCTCTTCTCAAATCTTTGTATGCAACAGCCACTGTGAATCTACCAGAGCCCTTCACCTCCCAGTAAGAACATCGACTCAGAGAGCCTTTACTCAACACTTGGAAGCATCTATGAAACCGTTCATAGTCGTCTTTAAATTGCTCGGTGTCCTTTTGAACTGCTCTTTTTCTTGTGACAGACAAATACCTGTTTGCTGTCCTTGAGTCCAGTGTTAGCTCCTGTGAAAACTTCAAGAGTTCATCTCTGTCCATCAGCCTCTCTGTGGGAGTTGATAACAAAGCCACTGAATCAATCTCCTTCAGGGAAATCTCCATCCATCTGTTATTCACAATTTCCTCAATATTACTTTCAGCCTCTGGGACAGCTACTTTTACATCATCGAGAAGCCATACTCCAGAACAATGAGGAAATCTGAGGTAGGGCTCTTGAAAGGAGAGTTTTGTTTCTGGGATGTAATTATTCAGAAACTGGATGTTGTCCTCTGTAACTAAGAGCTGCTTCAGTTCAGCGTCTTTCCTCTTCAGCTCAGTGATTTCCTGCTCCAACCCGTTACGTATATCTTCATAATATCTTATGTCGGCTTTCTGTTTTGATTTAATCTCATTCTTCACGTCTAAACTTCTTTTCTGGATCAGATGAATCAGATCAATAAAGATTTTCTCACATGCTTCAACTGATTTATCAGCAGAGCGATTAATGAACACAACTTTCTCTTTTTGCTCTTTCACATCTTTCTCTCTGTCCTGGATTCTCTGCTGGATGTTTCCTCGTCTCTCCTCCAGCTCTCTCTGCCTCTCAGTCCTTTCTGCTGCAGCTGACACTGTGTTGTGACCTTTATGTTCATCCACAGAGCAGAGATAACAGATACATTTCTGATCAGTGCGGCAGAACATCTTCATCACCTCATCATGCTTAGAGCAGATGTTCTCCTGGAGGTTCTTGTTCGGCTCCACCAGCTTGTGTTTCTTTAAAGGAGCCACATCATGATGAGGCTGAAGGTGTTTCTCACAGTAAGAGGCCAGACAGAATAAACAGGACTTGATGGCTTTCAGTTTTCTCCCAGTGCAGAAATCACAGGTCACATCTTCATGTCCAGTATAGCAGTGATCAGCAGCAGCAGCAGCTTGGAGTCCAGTCTTCTTCAGCTGATCCACTAAAGCTGACAACATGGTGTTTTTCTCTAGGTCAGGTCTTGATATGACGGTTTTCCTGCACTGAGGGCAGCTGTACATACCTTTCTTATCCTGTTCGTCCCAGTGGGTGTTAATACAGTTCATGCAGTAACTGTGTCCACAGGGAATCGTCACCGGATTCTTCAGTAGATCCAAACAGATCGAACAGGAGAAAGTTTCTCGGTCCAGCTGAACTGCCTGCTGCTCCATTTCTGTTTTCTGTATCTGTGACTGTTGAGTCAAACCTATATTTAAACTTGAACACAAAAGGGGAAGGAACAAGTAAATATGTGATCTGACTGGAAATGGTGGGAATACCAGGAGGAAAGCTGTTCATCAGGTTTGGTCACAGCGCTGTGAATGAAACGAGTGTTTCTGTTTGTACAGTAAAGACTCAACCTGAAGGTTTTCTGTCAGTCAGTTCTACTGAACATTAAATTTCATTATGAGTTTCTTTTAGACACTTACTGGATAATAGTAATAAAATCTTCTCCATGTCTAGAAAAAACCAATGCGTATTTTTTTTAATGCTGGAGTTTAGTTCAGAAAGCATTTCTTAATGACAAAATATAGAAAACCTCAAGAACTTTTAAACATCACTAAATCCTAACTTCTGAGTTATGACTCTATTATTGTAGTTTTAATTCTGTGATGTTTTGTTTGTTTGTTTAGATTTAGGCAACATTACAGACTCCTGGGTCTGCAGCGCCCCCTTCTGGTGAATATCATAAACAGCAACTCAACAGAAATCTTTCTATCAAGAAATGAGGAGCAAAAATCTTTAGATTTCCACCTGCTGACAAAAATACTGGCAGTAGCAGCACACTGAAATAATAAAATATAAACATCTCAAACTGAGATTTCTGGTTAATCTTGTATTTGTTTTGTTGACATTTAATTGTTTGATATTAGATCAAGTTAGAAAGAAGAACTATAACTCCTGATTTGTCATTGGTGGCTTAAAAAAAAAAAGTATATATAATTAAATAAACTAAAATAAAAATCAACAATATTCCCTCATGTTTACAAATAAAAATCATTAAGATCCAACAAGCTGCTTTAAAAGAATTTATTGAATTATCGACTTGAACAACATTAAAGTACATTAAATATTAGCATCTTTTAATTATTTTCCACCTCCATCATATTTTTTCCTTAAATCCCGTGCAGTAGGCTGATCCAAAATCACACAGCTGAGCTTTTGAATTATGGCAAAAATTAATAAATAGCAATCAGTGTTCTGGTGGAAATACAGGCTGGGATTTTTCACACTATCACGCCTCATTCTGGGTCACAATAGGTCAATTTGTTTTCCATTTTTTGCCATCTGGTGGTAAAATAATTAAGCTGCATCACTTCTCATTAATGTGGTCAGAAATAAATGCTGGATTTGTTTGGTCAAATAATAAAAAAAACGACATAATCTCGATTCTTTAATATTATTTTGCATTCATATAACCTTGCAGTTTAAGGCAGAAACTGAAATCATACGGCGGAAAAAATATCAAAAATAGAAATTAAACAACAAATGAAAGAGGATAATATTGTGAATAATAAAAGTCAGTACAATTATATTATCAAACTTGTTTCTTTTATTGTTCCAACAGAATTCACAGTCAGTCGAATTTCTCTGTTTTTCCTCAGCAGTTCTCTGCCCTAAATCCACAAAGTCTCCTAAAGTCCCTCTGTTGGATGTTTATTTAGATATCCATGCATATTATTCTGAGACCAGATGCATGTAGCATCAAAAGAAAAGCGAAAAAGCTGCAAAATGTTTGACACTAAGATCCAAACGCAGGAGATACAATGAACCTGATTATCTTCTTTAAACCTTCATCATCAATAATCATGAACAATGTTTTCATCTCAGCCTGAAAAATGTAACTATGCAGTGATTGTCACCATTAACTCGTTCACTTCTTTGGATTTCTGGGTAATGTAGTTGAAAGAACTGAGCCAGATTTCAGGTGACTGTTTGGTTAGGATTGCTTCTGTGGAGTCAGTATGAGTAGTCAGTGTCTTATCTGCGTTGTTTTCAAAAAACTAACTTCACAAAATCATACTGGAAGAAAAGAAAGAACTTTGTAGGGTACAAGCAAGCTGGCAGCCAGGCAGAACAGCTTCACCCCAAATGAGAGGTGGTCTATTATGCTTTCATGAGCACAGATCTAACAAAATCCTTTCACAATGAGCTGTTTCGGCGCGTCCTGTTACTTTAAATCCAAAGAAGATACTGCTGGCCACGCCTCCCAACTCAGTTAGACTCTCACCTGAAAATGGCTGAAATCAAATGTGCAATTATACAACCGTACATCTTTGAAAAGCAGAAGTGGAGCCTCCTGCACAGCCAACAAGAATGCAGCAAAGTGGTTTCTGGATGGTAAGTCAACAACAAAACACTTCTCTTTTCCAGCAGCCATTGTACAGCACATGAATTGGGAAATTGGGAAAGCCAGCTGACCAAATGTGTTGGAGCTCAGCTGGGGTTGCTAGGTAACAGAGCAGTGCCTGTTGATTGTGATTTAAAAATTGGGGTATGTTTTTGAAATGACTCGTTTTCTAGGCACCAAAAATCTGTAAATTATTGCCAAAAAATGGTTGTGTGTATTTTTTAGGCACTGGGACTGTTTTTAGAAGCCCGAGCCCGAGTACCCTATCCCCAAATGGAAGAAGAAAAACACACAAAAGGTGAATAAAACTCCAACTCTCATCACATCAACATTTCTGGTCGTTTTTGCTCCTGATAAATTCCCTCTTGGCAACGAGTAATCCACACTATTCACGAGAACAAGCAGCCCAGTAAGATCAGACTCCTTGCTAAAGGAAACTGGGATATATTGAGAAGCAATGCACACACCTCCAAATTGCACCCAGGATCTGCTGTACTGATCGATGAGAGACAGAGAAGCTCTGAGTTTAAATCCTAATTATTTTGGCCTGCCTGTCAAAGATAAACCTGAAGTATTGTTGCTAGAAATAAGGAGCAGGAAAGCGTGACATTGGGTTTATAATAGAGTTGCAATGCATTTTAACAATGTGAAGTCCTGCAGCACCAGCCATAAAACATCCTCAGACTGTAAGGCCTCAGTATGGCCACCTGAGAAAGATTAAATGTTGTTTTGAGGTCCATGATTTCATCTGACTGGCTGCTACAGGACGGCTTACACTGACTGTGGAGGTGCAGAAACTTATCTGACAAGAAATGTCATAAAACGAGTATTTACTAATTTAAAGGTTGACGGTCTGACCTACTGTGAGGTTTTTAAGTTCTTTTTAAACTTTGTAGAATCTAGTGTGGAACAACAATGATAGGCTTGTACATTCCTAGCTTCCTTTTCTTTCTTCCTTTTCCAGGCTGTCTTACTGCAGACAGACGTCAAATCACAGGTTCTGTCTCTTTTAAGAACTTCCACATCATGATGAGATGTACTAAAGTAAATGAGCCTCTGCTGCACAAGTGCTGAAATAGATGTTTCAAATGTAAATGCTAGCTATAGAAGATAAAAATTGTAATATTTTCTCCTCAAAAAGAAGCAAAAAGTGACAGAAACTCTGATTGTCCTTCGTGACCATCTACCCTCCCCTGCCGAACTTTTCACCAATCAGTGGCGTCTGAGGAGTTTAGAGAAGAATCCAGACGAGGCTGGTTTGTCTGTCTTGGCCGGTTCGTCCTCTTTGGGTTTCGTCTTCTCCTCTACCAACCCAAGCTCCCCTTCCAGTTGCTCCAGCTCAGACTGGTCCAGCAGCTCAAAGTCCTCCACCTCGCTGTCAGACTCCTCGGCCAGGTCCAGCAGCCGGCTCGAATCCGGAGGCCTTGACCTCTCGGGGTCTTCGCTCAGAGCCAAGCAGCCGACTGCGGCCTCTATCCTCTCCTGGATGGCGGACGTAACGGCGGCGGTGATGACGTCACCGGCCATCTTGTTGACCAGTTCCAGGGCGCTGTCGCTTGGTTGGCCTTCGTGTGACCGAGGAGCCGATCGCTTTGATTTGATTGGTTGAGGCGGAGGTAAGGAAAGGTCAAGACTAAGGTCATCGTCACCGTTGGTTGTTGTGCCGTTATCAAGAGAAGGAAAATCTGGGAGACCAGCGGTGAACAATTCCTCTTTATCAAGATCTGAAAGAAGCAGAGATGGACCAGGAAATGATTAAGAAACACAGAATAACCAACCAGGCCTGTCATATCCTCATCCTCCATCGCCTTCAGACAAACTCTTCTCCAACATGACTGAAGCCAGCTGAAGGAGGGCAAAACTGAGCTGTCAACATACAGACTTCCAGATATAATACACAGTAACAAACAATAGAGCACTTCAATAAATGTACAATAAATTTTCTCAGGAGAAAATATTTATCTCAAAGCTAAAAGTCTCAATAAAAGAAATGCTGCCTTCTAACAAACACCTGAATTATTCTTAATCAACAGAAATATCAATTGGAAATTTGAATGCATACCAACAAGGCTTTCAAACACCAACTCAATCTTAAGAGGTTGCAGTGTTACTGAGAGAAAACCAGGCTTTGCATCTCCTGCATGTGCTGTAATACCTACATTCCACCACTAGATGGTACTAAGTGAACAATCTTACAGGAGAAACCTGTGAAATGTCAAGTAACTAACAATCCACAGCCTAAGACAGACTTAGACAGGTTCTGTTATTCCCACCTTCTGAGTTCTCGGTCTGCGGAGTGTGTCCCTCTGACAGGTTGAAAGTGCCGTTATCCGTCCATGTCACATCAGACACTTCAGTATCTGACACTGACATGTCTTTACACACCGTGGAGTCGAGCTGAAATGAAACACAGAAATGTTACCTTTTGCACTAAAAAACTATCAGTTGTATAAAATGTAGGGAAAAAACTTTAAACATATTTTATCAACCCACCCGACTCCCGCTGGAGGTTTAACAAGCTAACAAGACTCACAAGGATAACAAGTGGTGAATTCCAGTTGTTCTAACTGGACCCTGTTAGTGAACAGAATCAGATCCAAAAGGCAAAAATCAATTACAAACCTTGGGAAACATTGAAGAAAGGTCGGATTCGACGCCTTCTCTCTCCATCTGAGCCTGAACGAGTCTCTTCTCTGAAAAGAACGAATCAACAAGGATCAGATTCAATTCAAATAAATGCAGCTTTGTTTAAAAAGAAAAGATAATGAAAAACACCTTCATGGATTGAATATTTTCCTTTATATATGAGCTTATTTGGAAGAAGTTTTACAAAAAACAAATAAAGTTATAATGGATTTATCTAAAAATACATTCTGGCTGCTATTGTTTAATATGTGGATTCAATATTCAGGCTGCAGAGGGGAGCATGTTATCCCCCCACTACACAGTAAAATCATAAAAAAAATCAGCCAAAGTTCAAAGATGTCCAGAAGGCCTGCAGACTTTAACAGATTACAAATAAGTCTGCTTATTTTAAAGACAAATAGTGTTTAGTACTTACCATGGTTCTGCTTGAGTTTATGAAAAAATTGTCCGATGCCGAAGTCCAGCTTCTGCAGAACTGGCTTCAGCCACAAACTTTTGTCTTGAGATGAAATCAAAGGCCACAGGAAAATACCCAGCACTACAGGAAGGAAACAACAACGATCGATGCAACAGTAATTATAAAATAAATAGAAAAGAGTGCGACAAGGCGCTTCACTCACATATGATGTAGGAGATAACGATTCCTGGAACGTAGCGACCCAAGACAGCGAAGAAGGTGCAGAGGCTGCAAACCAGCAGGCAGAACTACAGCAGAAACAGAACATCCTCACTCATCCTCCTGGTGTTTCTGATTTATTTCTGTTCTTTGATTTTATGACAAACTCAAGCTCATGTTGTCCGGTTGTCAGCCTCACCTTGCCGGGGTTTTGCTGTTTGAACGCCGACATCTCCTGGATGAAAAGTCTCAGGGAGTCACCGAGCTGAGGTCCGGTTCTGGACCGGCTGTCCTGCCCAGAATCAATGATCTCCCAACTAGAATCACACAAACCAGGAACCAGAATCAGTCTCTGAAGCTGGAAAATGTGTCCCTTCATCACATGAGGATCCAAAACGCCTTGTTTTTCCAACAGCTGAACTGTTAAAAAGGGTTTTTCACGACCAGGGATAAAACAGGCGTCTGTTTATTATTGGACAGATTTTTACCAAATTACATTAAGCTGTTTAACTTTGTATATATTAGCACAAAAATTCAGGTGTGGAGTTTAGTTTTGAAGTCAAGGTTTTAGGTTTTCCTTTAATAATTAGAAACAAATAAAAAATGAATGAGTGAATGTTTTTTTAAACAAGACTGCACAAACATTTGAGAATAAAATGTATGCATCACTTTGAAGTTGTTTTGATGTTTAGACAAACATCGATACACTTTTTGAAAAATATGTAAAAGCACAATTATCGTTATTAAATACAGTTTTTATTGATCAGATGTGATATTCTAACCTCAATGGTCATGTTTTAATTAGCTCTAAGTGGAAAATCATAAATAACAGACAGAAAGGCTTGAAATGATGTATATGAACATCATTTGCTGTTTTTTTCTTTGCATAATTGATGTTGATGCATATATTTAGCTGAGGATTTAGTGCATGTAAAACAGCCTGTCAAATCCAGTGTCACCACTAAATTTAGGCCAATGAAAAACAGGAGGATGATTGCTGAAGCAGGTGTCAGACGGAAACCGGGAGGAGACGAAGTTTTCCAGAGTAAGATGGAGATTCAGAGACAGCTGAAATATAAAACTTTCATTTCTTTCCTGGGAGTTCCCTCGCATCACTTCGTGTTCTTATTTTACATAACAAGGACAAACCGTGACTGGTGGTAAAAACCAGATAAGAGTGAAAATGTAAGGCATGTTTCCTCCCTTAAATCCATGAACTGGAATGTTGATCCTTCATCTGTCCTCATTTCAAAGCCAACCCAACACACTGGAAGTGATAATACACAATGATCCAACCCCAGGTCAGCTATGAAATATATGAGAGGCTTTTTTAATGTATGTAAACATTTTAGTACATCAAAAGTTGTCACTTTTTGGCTAAAACTATGTTTAAAATGTAATATGTGGGGAACAGAGCGAACAGAAGATAACTGCGTAGTTTAACCCAGTGGAATTGTTTCTGGCTTACAGCCTGTGATTGTTCCTTTTAAATTTGTCGAGTTGTTGTTCTGGTCGTGTTCATCACGTGAAATGACTAAGCACTAAATTTAAATCCAGCTGAGGATGGAAACTTCCTGTCCTGTGTGAGCAGCTGTCCTGGAAACAGCAAACAACTGCTGCAAAATCACCATGAAGATCAAGTTGCAGCAACAACTCAGTCATCTCCTCTGGTCTTTACGACTAACTGCTTACACTTTAGAAGGTTGTTTATTGGTTGGTGATGATGTTTGTATATATTTTTTATAAGACTCAGTTAATTGGATTTGCTGTGATTAATCAAGGAAGTTCAGGTTTTACATCAATGTGGTTCTTGAATCAAAACGTACAAATATTTACTAAACACAAACAGTTTCCACCCCAACTGGGTACAACAAACGAGCGAATGACGAATACGGAAGAATCCAACACTTAAATGAACAACTAGGCTGTTACTTTTACACAAATACATTCAAATATGTACATAAATATGAGTAGTTTTGAGAGCCTCTTCCTGTTCTCCTGGGCATCAACATGGTTGAATTTAGAGCTTTAGCAATAGCATCTGCTAAATACCTTGTTTACATAATGATTAAACATTAGGTCCAGCTAAATACATTTGTTGGTGTAGTGCTTTAGCTTTAGCTCTTGCTAAATACCGTGTTGATATAGCTCTTTAGCATAGGTTCCTCTAAATATAATCTTAATATAGCACTTTAGTATTAGTATTTCCTAAATACAAGGTTGGTTTTGTGCTTTAGCATTAGCTTCTGATAAATAGTTTGTAGATATAGTGATTTAGCACTAGCTTCTACTACATGCCATGTTGATATAGCACTCTAGTATAGCTCCTGCTAAATACCATGCTAGTATTCTATTTTAGCATTAGCATCAGATAAATACAATGTCTGTTTAGCACTTTAGAATTAGCTTTTGCTAAATACCATGTTGATATAGAACTTTATAAGCAGAAATGTAAATTTCAGAGCCTCTTTGTGTCAGTCGTGTGATGTTTGGATTTGATGCTTTAGAATTAGTTTCCCATAAATATCTCGTTAGTATAACCATTTATAACCATTAGTGGAGCTAATGTTTATAATTAGCTCCTTAGTGTTAGTGCTGCTAACCTTTCAGTTAGCGGTGCCCACTGCTGCATCCTTCCATTCATTATCTATATCACTGAAACCCTGAAGTCCAGGAGGGTGAGATGCTTCTGCCTCTCCAGCATTCATTGGGCGAGACGTGGGCTGCTGGGGGGTTAAAGTTGCCAGACTATCAGTTGCTCAACAACTCAGGCTAATCTGAGCATTCATAGCTCTCCAATCTAATATACAGATACAAATGGTCAAGCCTTTTTGTTAGCCATTTTGGTCCTTTTATAGGCTTCTTACTCTCAAGACACTTTACAAAACCAAATTCTATTTTATTCTTTTTAAAGATGGTGCAACCCCATATCCTGAGTCAGCAGAGGGCGACAGTGGACAGCAACAACTTCTTTTAACAAGAAGGAACTTCAGCAAGAACCACAGCAGTGGTGCAGTGAGGATTCAGGCAAACACGGAGCCACTGGACCAGGGGAACTTTTAATGGGAAAGGAAAGCAAAGGAACAGAAACTATCAACCAGCATGTTGGTATAAACAGATATTTCTACAGTGTTTATTGGTTGGTTCTCAATGATTTCATCAACACATCTGATTTAAGTTGACATGTCATGTTCCAGATGTATCTTCCATGTTAGCAGATCTGACAAAAAGGTTTTGTTTTTTAAGTGCAAACTGTTTCCATTTTCTGGAGACTCAGAACAGACCGTAGAAGGACTTTTCCTTTCCCCAACATCTCTTCATAATCACTTAAGAAGCTGCTGGAAACAAACACAGGTGGCCACAAAAAGCCGAAGTGTCTCATATGCACCCACCTGACCCAAACGTCAGCGTCTCAAGTAACTCCTATGACGAAATGTCCGCTGAAACCCGGCCCACCGCACGACTTCCAAGCACACGCGCCTGTTAGACTCTGATTTCCAGAGAGCGCAATGTAGCCAAACATGCAAGGATGATTCTGCAAAACACTTGGAGCTGCATGCGCCGGATGAAAAGCATCTGCTCCTTCTTTCTGTAATAAGGTGCCAGGCTGGTTCTGAAATTGTTTGCAAATCCAGATTTAAAGTGAAAGGATGAACCTCATCAGGGTTCGATCCTTGGTAACCAGACATAGGCGACAAAGGGAGGAGCAGCTGCTGGACGGAAATCCTGTTTAACCCCATCAGGACCTCAGAAACAACAGAGAGGAGGCTGAGCCTCTAACAAACCCAGTCATGACACTTTCTAAAATAGACCCAAGACAAACAATGTGACAAATGGTAGCAGAATTATCTTATGAGGCGGCTTGGAGGCGGGTGTTAATATGTTTACCCGCCTGTGCAACTAATCCCTGTTTATGTTCTGCATACAGACACACATACAGTAACCGGGCGGAACGGGCTGATCTGATTCCCAGCAAACGTCAACAAGAAAAGCCAACCAGCGAGTGTCGACACTGGAGACCAAAAAGCTACGAGTAACTCAAGACTTCAGAGAGATGAGGAGACGCAGAGCTGGGATGCAATAACGCTGCTTCAGTTTTACCATGAAACCAGGTCATGAATATCCTAATTATAGGGAACCAACTTCCAGGAATTACATCGAAGCATAAAAAGCTCAACAACGGTGGCTAAAGATGTGTGACAGAAGCAGTTTTATCATCCCCCAATCTCTCAAATCCAAGACCTCACAAGACAAGAAAAAACAAAAAGCATCACGCATTGATCAGGCAGTAGCTCTTTGTCTCTAGCAAAGCGTTGTACCTTAGTCCTGCCCCACGATCTTCAGGAGACATCTTCAGATGTTAGCACAAGTCTTCCAGAGGCCTTGAAGGAACTACAAGAACAAAGTTTTCTGGTAGGATGTAAGACTGAGGTTGAATTAATGTTTTTCAGCAGCTAAATCAAGGCAAAGCAGGCGACAGTCTGACAGCAGGTTCTGTTTATCCTCAATGAAACCCAGCTTGGAGTATTTCAAGTGGGCTCGTCTAAAAATAACTGGGTCACGCTGCATTCCACCCGGCAGCCGTCAGGAGTACAGAGGAATGGGGCTGAGGGTGGAGGGGGGTCTTCATGAACCAGCTGCCACCACCAACAACACCCACCCACCTGCCCAACATCAACATGACCCCCACCACCACCCACACACACACACACGTCTCCCAGTGACAGCGATGGATGGACTGATGAGAGGACAACTCTGTCTCACATTCCGACAATATTATCCGTAAGTTCAACTTCTCTATCTATCCGTACGTCTGAATCCATTTATCCATGCAGAGTCACAGGGGGCAGTAGCCCCGTATCCAGCAGCCATTGGATGAGACGCAGAGTAAATCCCGGGCAAATCCCCAGTCCACACACACTCCTGATGAGCCCAAACAATCAGTCCCTCCAGGATGATGATGATGTGATGTTTTTTCGTGACTGTTGCAGCATAAAATTACAGTTTTTGTGGCTTCTTTTTCAAATAACTCCAGAGAAATCAGCAAATTTTCTTAAGGCTATATCTTTGCCATAATAAGCTTATAAAAAAGTTGAAATTTCTGCTCATAAGCCTCCCAAAAAAAGACAGGAATTTGAACAATAATATTTAAAAGTGCAAATAACATTTTCAAATACCTTCTTGAAATATCACAATTATTGCCCATAAAATCATATCAAAAGAAGAATTTCTTATTGGTCATTCAAGTTAACATAATCTGGTGTTAGTGTAATCAAGCATTTTAAAGACAATACCACAGAAGAAGAAATAAAAAGGACGGGCTTCAGATCTTAAAGCAACATGGTTAAAATAATGACAGAGTTTTTTAGTTTCAGTGAAGTAAGGAACAATACAAATAACCAAAAAAAGACCTTTTGTGTAACTATAAGAAAAGAGAAATACAACCAGGTTACACAGCCAGACCTGAGCTCCTTATGACGAAACAAAAGGCGGCCATTTTGCTCAGGGCATTTTGCTCATATCGCAACAATATGAAGAAAAGGGTAAAATTACTAATGCAAAATATGAAATGTTTTTCTTTTTGTTTATGAGATTATTTATCACTGAGTTTGAGAACTGCCATCTAGTGGCCAGAGTCTGAATTACATGTTGTGACACTTGGACAAGGACTGATTATAGCTACTACTAGTAAGCGCAAGCTTACAAACTTTTGAATATAAAAAGGATTTACATGTTTTAACATTTTACCAATTCACATAATTTAACTATAATAGAATAATGTTTTATGGATCATTCAATTTTCAGACATTATTCACAGTTTTCTTTATAAATATTCAGAAGAAAAGGTCAGATTTACTCAGCTTTAATGACCACCAGCCATCCTGAGGTCCAATCAGAGGCGCTACTGACTGAGCAGCAATCTGTTTAATCCAGATCTACTCATGTAGAACCATTCTGCTACAAAAAGTCTACGCATCTGTAAAAGTTCTGCATAAATATGCAATTAGGAAAGTTGGCTATTTTTATGATTAATGTAATTAAAAAGGTCCCAGAGTAAAGAAAAAGGAAAAGCAGGAGAGATTTTTTCTTGTCCCACAAACAGCAAAAAAAACAACCAACAAAGCCATGGCAGGCCGAAAGCAGCAGGTAAGGACAGGTTTAAATGAAGTGAAGTCGAAATGTAGTGAAAGTCACTCAGAAAATAAATGCTTCAGTAAAGTAAAGCTACTCAAAAAATGTACAATAGTCAAGTAAATGCTCTCTGTTTTAGTAACTGCATTTTAGTAACTGCTCACAGCTGAAATGCACATAAACAGTTAAAAACAAAACATGGCAAAATGACTCATGAAACCGTTTGTATAACTACATTTCCCTGAGATACATGTTATATAATATTTGTAGAGAAAATACAGAGCTGATCTTAATGCATAACACAGTTAGACACAACAACGGGAAAAGAGGAGGAACTGACCGTTACCTGTTGCTATGGTAACCGCCAACTGTCAAGAGCAACAGGACAAAACTTTTACATCAATAAACGCCAGGAGAAAATAACTTTCCGACGGAACAAAAATTAATTTGACACACACACACACACACACACACACGTTTGCGCAGCTATCCTTGCGGGGACTTTCCACCCATTTTGTTTTCACTGAATATAAAAGGGATTCGTCTCTGCAGTTAGAAGAACCAGTCCTTGAGGTTTTACACGTCTGCACAGTCTGAGAAGTAAGTACTTGATCTAGAAAATGACCCAAAACTTCTGCATATGTTGGTGTATTTCCAGCTTTATTTTTGTTTCAGGTTTCTGCAACAATGAAGCTGCTTGTAGCAGGAATTGTTTTAGTTTTCATCGCTGGATCTGAAGCTCAGTGGTACAATTTTCCTGGTCAAGCTGCTCAAGGTAGGAAATGTGACAGTCAGGTCTGAGGTTGCTACTGAAAGTCTTAAGGGTTATATTAAATGGATATCTGGTGCTTTTTTCTGTTAAGGAGCTGGTGATATGTGGAGAGCCTATCGGGACATGAGAAAAGCCAACTGGATTAACGGTGATAAATACTTCCATGCCAGAGGAAACTACGATGCTGCGAAGAGAGGACCAGGAGGCAGGTGGGCTGCAAAGGTCATCAGGTGAGAAAAAGTCTTCAAAGGTCAAACACCAGCAAAGACCTATGATCTATGTAGGTCAGACTGAGAGAGAGCTCAGATGATTACTTTAAGATCATTGTTTTGCTGTTGTGAGGTGATGCATTCATGTGCAGAACCGTTCAGGTGTAAAGTAGGTGTAAATCTCATCCACCTTGTGCAAAATCTCAGCCCAAGAAAACCACAGATAAATGCAACTTTCAGAGAAAAAAACCTAAATATTCAAACAGAAGGTCCTGATGCTTAATTTCTATTTTTTGATTAAATCCGATATTTTTTGCGTGGTTGTTCATGCTACTAATTAAACCTCTGACTGCTAAAAGAAAACACAGACGTCACACAGCAGCCTGCAGGAATAATGGATGAAACCGTCTACAGATCAATTTGTTTCATGTTTGTAAGTTTGTTTCTGAATAGTGATATTGTGGATTTTCCTTTTCAGTGATCTCAGAGAGAAGATACAGGGGAAGTCGGGTCAGGGTCCTAAAGACGAAGCTGCCGATCAGGCGGCAAATCGCTGGGGACGAAGAGGAGGAGATCCAAACCGCTACAGGCCAAAGGGACTTCCAAACAAATACTGAGAAATTTAAAAACTCCTGCTAAAACGTTACAGTGTTGAAGCCTAAGTGATCTCAGTAGCAATGTATGGCAAATTAAAAAAGGTATTACTCTTCTTTTTCTTTCTTCCGTTTTCAGCTTAAAAGGATCCAGGACTAGTTGAACACGTTGGCCTAAATATGTTGCAACTTTCCTTTGACCTAAAATATTTCTGTTTGTGATACACCGAAACTCATAATTACTTCAAAAATGTAAATCTTTTGTTATAATGTTCACCCATGGAGGTCGCCATTTTTTAAAAACTGAATAACCTACAGTTTTATTACTGTATTGTTTTTATATCTAAGATAAATATTTCCCAAATAAAACCTTTTTTTTTTTTTATAACTAATCGTGTTTCCCTTTAAAATAAAATCCTAATGTATTCAGGGCAGTTTGATATTTTACTCTTGCTTTAAATAAACTATCACTTCACAATAAAGTAAGATTTTTGATTTACTCTCTACCGCCCTCTACCTGTCACACAGTTATTTCACTCCTGCTGTCATGTTAAATCTTTGTTTTTGTGTTTTCTGCTCAGACAACTGATTTGTTTTCTGTTTTCCCTTGGAGTTTTTGAATCTTCTGTTGTGTTCATTCGCCTGCTGCTGCTGCTGGAGCTGCTGCTGCTGGAGCTGCTGCTGCTGGAGCTGCTGCTGCTGCTGGAGCTGCTGCTGGAGCTGCTGGAGCTGCTGCTGGAGCTGCTGGAGCTGCTGCTGGAGCTGCTGGAGCTGCTGCTGGAGCTGCTGCTGGAGCTGCTGCTGGAGCTGCTGGAGCTGCTGCTGCTGCTGGAGCTGCTGGTGCTGCTGCAGCTGCTGGAGCTGCTGCAGCTGCTGGAGCTGCTGCAGCTGCTGGAGCTGCTGCAGCTGCTGGAGCTGCTGCAGCTGCTGGAGCTGCCAATATGTGCCTGAACATGAGCTGAGGAGGAAATAAAGATCTAAAGAAAACTGAACACAAAGGAATGAGCTGAAAAACGAAAACCATGGGCGGTTCTAGACAGGAACCATCAGGGGCCACAGCCCCTAAAGAACAGGTCTGGGCCCCTGCTGTGTCCCCTGCACTGAAAAACAATTAAACCAATTTCTTATGATTTGCGCTGGCACAGTACTTGGACTAAATTTGTGTTTTATCTACACAGTTTTACTTTAACGGTGAATTAAATCAAAGTGTTTATAATCAGATCACAGTTTTTATCTGCTAGATCAGAAATCTGCAACAATAGGTTTGTGGTCCACTTTGTATATTAAATATTAAAATATTCACTCGTTTGTTCAGTAAGTGTTGCATGTAGGAGGCTGCAGCAGGTTTTTGCTTTTCCACACACACACATAAAAAGGCACGTAGACAGAGAGATGGCTCTGATCCTGCAGCTGTCAGTTTGCATTTCGGGTCAGCAGCTAATCTCCTGAACTTGCTGTAAGCCTCCAGTAGAGTTACCCACAATGCAACAGGGAGCGACAGCAGCAGGTGGCGGCGGCACAATCCCATCCTGCTAGCCAAATGTCACACTGACATAGAGACGGCGCTACAATGGGTGACGCTCGTTCAAATGGCCTCCCACCGTCAACAGAGCCGTCTCCATGACAACCTGATCAACTTCAGTCTTTGTAAAGCAGCAGCCATGTTGCTTTTATCTCTAAACAAGCACAACCTGGATCATCCTTGACCCAAACTCGCCCATCGGTCTGCTACAAAACGCTGATGTGTTGCATCCAGCGTGGCGCCCGCTAATCCCTGACACCTCAGCTGAATCCCAGCCCGCAGCCAGCTGTGGCCGGGAGGAACAGACAAACCAAACACGACGCCGTTCCTGACACTCAGCAACGGTCATAACTCAGGAGAAGGTGAGAGGAGTGAGGCTGATCAATAAACCAATAACAATATGTACCCCAATAGACACATGATCAGCATCAACAGATAAAACCTCTGATAGAATGTTCAATAATTTCACAAGCCAGAACCGCACGGCACTCTGGGAGATGTAGGCAGAGGAAAAGCTTTAGCCGCTCAACCTGTCATTGATGGAACAGATTATTTCACTTATAACTCGGGATAAATATCTTGTTATAAGTGAATTTACCTGCCAATGGAACAAGAACATTTTCATCAATATTAAGGAATTATTAACTCAAAACACACTTCTATCTATTACTGAAAAGTTACTTGTAAGATAGTTTTGTTACATTTCAAGTGTATTAAGAAATTTGCAATAGAAACTAGAACAAAAATATTTAGTTTTTGCAGTGTAAGCATAATATTGTAGCTTTCATTAAAGTTTCACTAAAAGTGTTTAACTGTATGGAAGCAGCAAAAACATATTTCTCTGAATATGTACTTACTGTGAATGTATTGATCTGCTAGCAGTGAGTTCATTCAGAGGTTGAGTCTCTGTTTTGGTTGTTTCCATGCCGATCACATGATTCAGCCTCAGATCAGAGGATTAGATTATTCGGTCATATGTGATCAATCAGCTCTGGAGCTGCAGCCCAGATTCAGATTCAGGTTGTCATCAATCTGTATAATTAGGTGGGCAGGATGTGAAAAATGCAATGAAACCTGTGTTTGTGTCAGAAAGGAAAGAACTACTGTGAGGTGTTGTTAAAAGAAAAAGAATAAATTCAGATCTGAACAGCTCAGGGTCTTTATCTTCAGATTAACCAAGATAAACAGAATCCATTTTATTTCTATCCATTCTAATAGAATCCAGGTTGAAAACGTCTCACTGAGTTAATAATTCCTTTGTGTCATTTGTGTGCCAATTCAAAACCAATTCAATTTAAATCAAATTATTTAAACAGTGTTACAAAAAGGCATGAAAAGCAGAATCAAATATAGTCAAGAAACAGAAAAACACAGTAAAAGAATCACTTTTCTCAGACAGAAACAGATAAATATTAATGTTTAAAATGCTTGTTGGTGTGTGTAAATCACGACGTTAACATCGTAGGATGTTAAAATAACTGTTTCAGCAGACTTTGGTCTGCTCACACAAACCAAAGTTTGTTTTCTTCATAAACAGGAAGTCAGGTTATTTTCTGCAAGTTTGACGTAAAAACAGAAATAAAACACAACAGTATATTAAATCCTCTCTAGATTTTTACCTCAAAATGTTCTGGAGTAACAAGTGAGCTGCTAATAATAGTAATCAAAAGCTGAGTAAAACAGAAGAAACTTTTAAAAATGTGATCAATTCAACAGTCATGTTTATTCACAGTTCATTACTGTTTTGATTTATGAGTCATTTGACAATCAAGTCTTTAGCTGCACAAACTCTAAAGTCTAAAATTGTAACGTAGAAGCTGAGACCCAAAGTGTCACATTTATGCGTAAAAAGTTTGCAGGAAGTATTAAAAAAATGAAATCAATGAAATCAAATCCAAATCAATAAAATCTGCAGCCAGGATCATTGAGCTAATTAAACATTTATTTAGACTGAATCACATGCAGGACCTGATTTCCTAGGTTATGTAAATAAACTGCTTACGTTTTGATCATATTAACTCTTATTTATTGATCTATTAGATTTCAGAAAGCTCTAATAAGAGCATGAGCTGATGCCAGATCCAAAGCTTCTATAAATTTCTCAAACTAAATCTGCTGCAGATTGTGAAGCTGCTCTGACCTTCAGTATAAACGCTGTTTGGGAGAAGATAATAGTTGGTTTTATTTGATTTGTAAAGTGGTACAGAATCAAGCTGAAGGCTCTGGGGATTGAAACACGTTGAAAGCAGCTTTTCAACGTTTATCCATTCAGTCTCTACCTGCTTGTCCTCACAGGGTCACAGGGGAACTGGAGCTTGTCTCCAGCAGCCATTGGAAGAGGTCAGAGGTCACTGACCCGTCACAGGGGAACAGAGACACACAACCAAACTCCACACAGAAAGACAAAGGCCAGGATTTGAACTCAAAACCTTTTTTTTTCTGCAAGGCAACAGAGCAGCACTGCAAAACACAGAATCTTACCAACTATATTTAGTTTCTGGTACAAATATCTAAGTGGACTTGAAATAAAATAAAACTAACAAGTAACTTTTTAGCCACATATAAGAGTTTATTTTAATCAAACAATTAATTAATATCAATGTAAAACATAACTAGTTTCTATGGTAGAAAAAAGTCTCAGCTTTATTTGAAGTGCACTCAAATATTTAACTAGAAACAATACAAAAATGCTTAATTTTGTGTTTTTGCAGTACAACTATGCCACCATGCAGCCCTAACTTTTATCTTCAGAAACATATTTTGTTCTGTAATTAAGAATCACAATGAAACTTTTCTGTCCTGCTCAATTTTTAGCTGTAAATGTGTGAACTTTTAAAGTTAAGAACACAACGTAATAAAAGTGCAGTAAACTGAGCAGGCCACAAAGCCCAACAAGCCAACAGAGACAGACTGAAACTGCAGCAGCTTTATATCTGTGCATGATGGAGGTAAAACCTCCTCCAGGTTATAATATTCACACATGTAAACAACAAACAGAGCGCAAAGAAGACAGCAGAAGTCTCAGTTTGCTTTCTGCACTCGGTGTCCTGATCCAGCTGAAGAAAACTAACTCAATTCTCCCTGCAGCCGAGCGTTTCTGTCCGTCCAGCAGAGTTAGATGTTTTCCATCTACCGGATCATGTAACTCCAATTTGGAGTCACATTTATCCAGTTAGACCTTCCTTCATGTGATGTCAACATGATCAGCTTTATGTTTCAATCAAGGTGTTTGGTTTTTACGTCAGGCAGCTTGAGAGCAAACAGGATCTGTTTCACAGTGAAGAATCAGATATTTACCTTCAGTATGTATGTTTGTTTAATTTAAGGATTTTAATGGCATTTGTGTTTTCAAAATGTACAAACAGCTTCTGTCTGACTGGATTTTTGACTCTTCCAGGTGAAACAAACACATTTCCTGCTCTTTGTCCAGAGGTTGAATCCTGTCTTACCTGCTGGTCATGCTGCGCCACACATGAGCTCCTGTGGGAGGAAAAAACAGAATTAACATCCAGCTCTGAACCTAAATGCTACTTTACAATCTAACTACCTTAAATATATCAATGTTGTTTTTATTAGTGACACCTAATGGAAAAGATGACCAACAACAACTGTCCATTAGCGATGAGACTCCACAGGTTTTAGGTTTCACCGTTACTCATCAGGATAAAAATGACGAAACACTGGATGAAATCCTGTAACGGTGGAGGAACCTGTGTTTGAACCTGCCTGTAGTCTGAAACATCTAACCAGAGAAAATGAACAGAAAGATGTTCAGGATGATTAATTTAAACTTTTATAACCTTTAAAAATAAACGCTGAGACATAATCCCATCCAAAAACGGCCCAATTACTGGACCAAGTAATGTAAATGTTTAATGACTGCAGGAAGACAATGAAAAATTTATTATTTCTTAGAATAAATCTACGCAGAATATGAATAATGTATAAATATTTTAGAATATTAAGTACATAGTTGACATTCTTTATGAAGTTCAAAACTAAGCATCTTAATAGGAACCGTTAATTTAATTGATCCATCAATAAATCAATGAATCAACCAATCGATAAATCCATTCTAGTGATTAGTCGGATTTTTTAAAAATTACATTCTCCTAATTTTTCAATTAACCAATTATTTTTAAACACCATTATAAATACATTAAAATGTGCAAATAGACTAATAATTCAATTCATTTTCTAAATAAGAAAATTAACATTTTATTTTCTGAAATGCAGCTAAAGCAAAAGATGCTCAATAGGAGATTTTTCTTCCTGAATTTGAACCAAATGAAGCTGATTTTCAGATTTCAGGATTGAACAGATTTACAGACCAAGAAACTTTGAAGTCTTAAATTAAAAACATTTATTTTTTGTCTACAGTTTTGGATTAATTTCTGCTCTTGGTATGTTTTTTTGTTAAAAAAAAATAAAAATAAAAAATTACCCTTTTTGAATCTTTTAATGTGTCAAAAGGTAGAACAATAATTTCTCTGGTGAAAAATTTATTGATTACTAAATTAACTGATGATTATTTCAATAATCGATTCGTCTCGGTTAATCGCTCCAGCCCTGCTTTACTTGGTAAGAATCTTAATGTCACTGAAACAATGTGCATGCAGAGTGTTAATGACTGGCACTTGAAATATGACGTCCAAAAATTACATTGATTCATGCACGGTGGGGCAGTTGCCTAGCAACAAGAAGGTTTTGGGTTAAAATCCCATCCTGGGTTTTTCTGTGTGGAGTTTGCATGTTCTCCCTGTGGTTCTCTCTGGGTACTCCAGGTATCGGCCTCTGTAAAGGTGTAAGTGTGCAGACAATAGATGGAAGAAAGAAACCTTTGGTCCTGGTCCAAACAGCATCTCTTGCGGTTACCGTGACGACCAACAGAACCAACAGGATGGAAATAAGGCTGTAGATCCGAAAAGAGCTGAAGGCAACAAACCTGAAGAGACACAAATCCGAGTTTTAGCTCAAAAGAGACAATTTGGTTTAATAAAGTGGCACAATAAACTCATTTAAAGTGTTTTTATTGTTAAGAAAGGAGCAAAAAGAAGAGATAATGCTAAATAAACCATCAAGCTAATATTCTGTAGAATATTTTTTCAGTCAAATAACAGTTATTTTTGTTACACTATTTAAACTGGTGTAGTACTTTATAGTTTCTATGTCTGATAAATTAACATTAAACTAAATTATATTTTTCCTACTTGTGTAAAATGTATGTTTTTGTAAGCAAATATAAAGACATTTGGAAACAACAAAAGACCAAATTCAATTTTCTCTAATAAATGCAACTTTACAGATTGTGGAAAAGAAAACATGTCAGTTAGATTAGGACTGAAATTATCAATCGGATTAATCGATTATTTAAATAATCATCAGCTAATTTAGCAATCAATTAATCATTAACTGGAGGGTACAGACTTTAAAATATGTTATTTTCTGAAAGAATAAAACACTCAGAGCAGAAATTGATCCAAAGCTGTTAGAAAGAAAAACTACATTTTGCATTTAAGATGAAAATTATTTGACTGTAAATAAGTTATAGTAGCATAGTCTGAGTTTCACCTGCAGGTTCAAATTCTGAAAAAAAATCTATTAAGTAACTTTTGCATCCAATTACTAATCAATAAAATAAAAAATAAATCACCAGACCTGCACCGTATTGATTAGCTGCAATAATCAATACGGTTGCTGTTACTGAATTTAGAATTTTAGGGAATAAATTGTTTATTTTCTTATTTCAAAAATGATTGAATGATTAGTTTTTATTTATATATTTGTAATATTGTATAAAAGTAAGCTTAAGCAAATTAAATGAAAAATTTGCAGAAAATGTCAGTATATTTTATCAGATTAAAGTATTAATTTTCAGAACAATAAATGATTAAAGTAATAATAATATAAAATGTTGATATAAATGCTCTGAGTTAGAGCTGAACTGATAATTAAACTATTATCTATTAGTGGATAATAGTGACATTTCTCAATAGGAAAACACTTTGTAAAAGTTTTATTAAGTATTTATTACAACCACACATCATAATAACACATGAAACTTTAAAATTAAAATAAACTAATTTATTGTAATATCAACGTTTTAACTCCTTAAAAATATTTATAGAACTTTATTAAAATTAGACTTAAATATTTACTCTCAATAAAAACTGTTCAAACCAAGTTTGTAGATAAATCTAAAGATCAGGTTGAGCTGCTTCATATTTTAAATCTGATGTTGTTTTAACAGTTTGCTTGTCACTCGGACTCGGTTTTCCCTGCGTCACGATTCCTACCAGATCACCGCGTTGGCTGCAGCAAACAGGAATGACGTCCTGACCGGATGCTGCCTCCAGCTGACCAGCCCGCTGACACGCCACGCTGCCCGGCCGGGGAGCCTCTCCTGCCCGCGGTGCTCCGGGTTCAGGGGCCCCGGGGGGCCCACCGACCCGGGGGCCGCTTCCTGTCCGCCAGCGGCGCCTGCTTCCCGGCTGCCCAGCATAGCTTAACGGCTCTCTGCCGCTGCGCTCCACCTAGTGTAGCATGGCGTCAATTTCCTGTATTAACTATGGCCATTTCCGGATTGGGGTTTCAAAATAAAATTCTGTGTTTGCGTTTAAACAAATAAAAATTCAAAAATACTTTATTAATCCCAAAGGGAAATTAAATAAAGTGGGAAATAATAAGAGTTGAAACATCTAAAATTTTGCATTTTAGATGTTTAAAATCTAAAATGCAAAATATTTAATTTTTATTATTAATGTGAATAAAGTGTAAATCTTGTTATTGAAGAATATGACAATCTGAGTTGGTCACATAAAATAGTGACCAACAGAAATAAAATGTCATTCTAAAACAAAAACACATAATAATAATAATAATAATAATAATAATAATAATAATAATAATAATAATAATAATAATAATAACAAAGATGATAGAACCTGTTACTTTCCTGGCATTTCTCACATTGTTGATCAATTTGGGACAAAATTCTGTTTCTTATAGTCTCACAAAAGATATTACAGTAATTTGCCAAATTACAGAATTAAAGGAACATCCAGAATTGTATTTGTCTCTTCAATGTATTTTTATTTCATTTTTAAACTATTCATTTATTTTATTGTGAAAGGAACTTTGCTACCCTTTCATCTGATTAAGTTTAATTCCCGCCAGCTTGCTGTTTCTCATTCAGCTGATTCTCTGGCAGATCAATGACGTCAGGTTTTGTTGTTTGTTGTCTTATTTATTGGAGTGCAACGTCATTCATTTATGTTTCACCAAACACAAGTGTATCATTACAGAAGCATCAATGAAGAAGTTTAGAAAAACAACAACAAAAAAGACGATCTAACTTTAACTAAATATAAAAATACTTTTTGCAGTGAAATAAATAGTTTGTCAGAATAAAATTTTCTGTAAAGTACATCTGAGCAAACTGAGCTGCATGCGGCCTCCTGGGCAGCAGGGGGCGGCCGAGAGCACTTAACTTAACCTGAAATTTTAGTTGCATTCATCAATCATGTGAAATTAACTTTAAGGTTTTATCCAAAGAATCTACAAATTTTCTAGAAAAGAATTGGACATTTCTTTGTTTAGAAGTTTAACATTTGTGACTTTCAAATTCAGAAATTAAAAAAAATTATTCTAAAAACATTATTAGATTAATCTCAACACTTCTGAGATTTTTATTTTTAGCAAATCTTTGACTTTTCAAACACAGAAATTTATGATTTTTTTTCTAGAAAAATTCTGAAATTAATCATTAAATCATCCCAGAATTTTACTGGAAAAACAAAGAAAACTCTGAGCTCCAAAAGTCGAAAATTTGCTAGAATAAATAATAAAAAAATGAATTATTTTCTAAAACTTTTTATATAAAATGTTGATATTTAAGAGCTTCAAAAGTCGAAAATTGATCTGATAAAAATACAAAAATATCAGATTAATCTACAAAACTTTGAGATTTTAAACTCTTCAAACTCAGAAATTTCCAAGGATTGTCCAGAAAAATTCTGATATTGATCTCAATATTTTTGACAGAAATGTATTCCTCCTTTTTTTCTATTAATAAATGTCCTAATCAATTAAAAAAGTTAGTCAATATTGATACGCAATAAGACAACAAATCCACAGATGTTTAAAAGTTTTTGAAGCAGATTTCTTAGAGAATTAGTAACTGGGTTATGAAGAGAGACTAAAGAGGATCAAATTGAGGTTTATTTAGATCGTTCTCTCAGTGTCTAAGGCGGAAACATCCACATTATTTTCAAAGAGTTGTGATTGACCCGGTTCTTCTGCCCGTCACGGTGGCAAGCAGTGCCAAAGCTCATAGCAGACACACTGACAGAAGCCGTAGATGAGGATCAAGACGAGGCTGGCGGGCACCAGGCTCACCAGCAGCACCCCGACCGTGGTCCGCTGCATGATGAGCAGGTAGACCCCCATTGGCAGCGAGCTGAAGTACAGCAGCCCCAGAACCCACACCAGAACCCGGGCCGAGGTCTGGCACAGCAGGGCCGTGCAGGTCCACACCGTCCACCGCTGGGAGGCGGAGGCCAGCGAGTCCGAACTGGACGAGTCTCGGGTCAGTCTGCAGGAGCTGACCCGGAGGTCCTGGGCCGCAGCCGGTGGAGGCTCCATGATGGTGATGACTACGAAGTTAGGAGAGCTCCTGATGCTGGAGTAGGGGAGGCTGGAGCCAGAGTAGGACGGGTTGTTCCCCATCAGGGCGTTCAGGCGATGCGGGCTGAGCAGCAGCTCCGCCTCAGAGTCCGGTTGGATCCGGAGGTTCCTCTGATTCCTGCTCTGCAGAGCCAGCCTCGCCACCAGGCTGCAGTCATCCGGCAGGTTCCTCACAGCCTCCCCCAGGAACCTGGTGGTGTAGCGACAGAACGGACACACCAGGGCGTCCGGCGGCGACTCGCCCAGGTCCAGGATCTTACAGAGACATTTGGAGCAAAGCCGGTGGCGGCACTCCAGAACCTTCGGCCTGCAGCTCTCCAGATTATACGCAGAGTAGCAAATCTTACACTCCATCTCATCAGAACCGAGTCCATCAGCGTAGGGCCCGGCGCTGCTAACATCCTCAAGGTTCTGCAGCTCGAGCATCTCAGACTTACCTAAACCTCAACCAGCTTCACATCGAGAGACACGAGTCTCCACTGCACTGAAAACCCTCAGTCCATTCCTGGGTTAAAAAGGCGATTTCAAAGTTTGCTTTGAAGCTCCTCACAAGTTGAGGTGACTGCCGAGGTTGAGGGAACCAAATCCTTTCACGGGCTGTAGGAGAAAAAGAGAGGGAAGGCGAAAAAGACTGACAGAAAGAGAGAGAGATGAAAGGATAACTGTTAACACAGCAAACAGCCGCGAAACCACAACAAAGCCGAGCCTGTGCAGACCGGAGCTGGAATTTTCGAGTCTGATCTTTTGTTACTCAGTGAAATTCAGTCCAATTAGTGCCTGATGCACACACACACACACATGCACACACACATGCACACACACTGACACCCACACACACACACACACAAAGGAAGCATATTTAATTCCTTCAGTGCTCTGATTACAGAGCGTAACCGTGAAAGTGCAAGAAAATATGAATCAATGATTTCAGCTGTCTGTTTGTGCATGATGTGAGTCAGAGAAATCACCTTCTCTCCATTATATATTTACTGAACAAATAGTTACAGGTGACAAATGTGAACAAAAAAAGATCTGGGACTGAATCACCTTCCTTCCACCAAACACTGGGCCGTGTGCAGAAAGCAGAGAAGGTTACTAAGTTTTCCCCCTGGTTGGTTGATATCATCTGAATTATTCTGATCAGATCGGATCTATAATCAGTTCATGACCAGCTCTGATTTCTGAACTCAGAACTTTTCCACTTCATCATTTCAGCCAAAGAGTCAAACATTCAGTCACACTTGCTGGTTGTTCAGTGGGACATTATTTGTTTTTATTAACTTTGGGTTTAAATGTATTTTCCAGGAACATAGAACCATTTTAAAGCACAATCAATTAACTGTGGTAACTTCAGAAGTTATAGAAATACAGAGTTGGGTAGTAACTAGTTACTTTTACTCAATTGCATTTAGTTAAGTGACTTTTTTGAAAAAAATTACATTTAGGAGTATTTTTGCTGTACTGTATGTTTTACTTTTACTTGAGTCATTTTGTTATGAAGTATCTTTACTCTTCCTTAGGTAAGATTTCTGGATTTTCTACCCACTGAAATTAAAAATAAACATGTTTTACCCAAACTTTCAGGCAGAAACCGAAAAAAATGATTTTGAAAAAAAATATTCTGCCTGATTTGGCTATTTTTTATTAATTATATGGATTATTGTGATTTTCATCCTTAAAATATAAAAATTTCCACTTAACCTTATAATTTGGTCCGTCTGATTATGTAATTTTTAACTATTAAATAATTGATAATTTGACCAGTTGGTGCTTCAGTACAATTTTTATCAAATAACTTTTTAGTCTTACTTAAATGATTTCTTGGATGGATACTTTTTACTTTTACTTTAGTAAAGATACTTTGAAGTAGTGCTACTATTGCTTGAGTATAACTTTTGGGTTCTCTGCTCGCCTCTGTAGAAATAAAACTATGGAAGTAACAAGCCTGATGGCGCATATTTACTTCCATAAAGAACATTCAAAAGTTTATTATTGCTTTAATTCATTTAAATTAGAGCGTGTTTCTTTTTAAATTAAAATTAAACACCAGAAAGACGAACAGCCAATCCTCGGCCTCCAAAAGCACCAGAAGAGGGCGACAAAATATACAAATCTGAAAAATCTCGATTCAAAAAATCTGGAAAAAAAAAAAAGGAAAGAGAAGATTTGAAATGTAATCTAATTTTAAAGAATTTAAGTTCAATAAAATGAGCAATATTTCCAAAATTATTCACATTTTTGCAAAAGAAATTCTTAACGCGGGGACAGGAAGTGACGTGGGTCTTTTTCGCCTCATTATTTCAGGAAAACATTTCATCCTTGGAATAAATGCGGTCCTGAAGTTGGTTTAAAATCTGCTCTCATTTTCTTCATTTAGCTGTTATTAACACATCACTTCCCATGTTTACCCGAGACACATTATTTTTACACCTGGGTTTCCCTGCCTGTGCTCCTCAAAGGCTCAATTATTTTTATTTTTTCATTTTTTTATTCAGAAAAGTGGACATGTGTGTTAGAAATCCATTTTCAATGTTCTACTCCTAAAAATGATCATTTATAGCAATAAATCGCATTATTTCAACTGTAACTGAACAATTTGTTGCCTAGCAACGTGGCGGCTATAGTTTCAGCTCAGCTGAGTCAGTCAAGTGGCGCAAACTGTGATCCATTTCCAAACCTTGACCCGTTTCAGGTGATCCGGTTTGAAGCCAGGTGAGTGAAATCATAATTCAGTTCAGCTTTCCACATTTTCATCTCCAGATTCATTTTTTGTTTGTTTGTGGAAACTTTTCAAAACGGAGATGCTGAGCATGTCTGATTTATGCTAAAAAAAGAACTGCATTTTTTAAAATTAAAGACTGTATTGTGTAGATTAAATAATATTATTCATATAAACACATTTAAATAACGTGAAGAAAGATTTCAACACCGGATTATCAAAATAAAAGCATCTTATTATTTTTTGGAACAAACTAAGAAAATCTGGGGGACAACAAAATTACTAAAATCTATACCAGCATGTCCAAAGTGTGGTGCGGGGGCCGTTAATGGCCGGTGGACTGATTTTGTGCGGCTCCTGACTCCAATTCAGGAATCACACAATTTTTTCCCCCCAGCACAAGCTGATGCATTTGGAGGCGTTTTATTATTAACAGACAAATTTAAATCGGTGAAATTCTCCTTCTTCGTCCACTGTAAGCAGGGGCGCAACCACATATTTTTGAGGTGGATGCGAACATGTCACCTATGCACAGTATGCAACGCATGGGGGCGCTGCACTAGAGGAGGCGCAAAAACGATGTGGGAATTTATTTTTTCTAGTCAGCATTTTATGACAACAGGGAGCTAAAGGTGAGGCGCAGAATCAATGTTTTTCCTACACAATCCTATCAAACGTTTTTAATGTTCTCTTCACAATATTTATTTATTTACTATTAATCTATGTTTATGGTTTGTTCTTTTAAATTGCCATTTATGTTATTTTTCAGTCTCTGGAAATGATTGAGGGATGAAGAGACTGATGTCTGGTTCTTTAGGTTCTTTAGGTTCTGCGGTTCCTCTCCTGACCCATTCAGCCTATCAAACATCCCACTGTGGCCCTGAATATCGCCGACATTATTTTAATGTCCCTATTAAACTTCACTGTGACTGTTTAGCCTGTAATGTGTGTCTTCCCACTACTGTCTGTATTTTGCCAGAGGTTTTAAGGACGGTTTGTATCGGTGGACATTTTAAAAAGACGCGGGTTGATACAGCGTCAGTTCGTGGGGATCGGCGGTCCTATTTAGGTCCCGCAACGACAATTTAGCTGACCTTAATGTTTTGGTGTTTTGTTTTGGTCATTATTATTACACTTATTGTTAATAGTGTGTTTATCAGACATTTATAGCAATACGGAATAAATGGTATTGGTTCAATACGGGGCGGGGAAACAACAACCAGCTGTTATTGTAGACTCGCTTAAGCTAACCTGAATATTTACAACTCTCTTGTTGATACACTGACTTTACTGACCTTCTGTCTTTCAACCACTTTGAAAAGCTTTTCTTCGTCTCTCCAACATCTTTATCCCGCTCTTCCGTTTTCTGCTTTGTGCCCCGGAGTTTATTTCTGCTCCTCATCTTTAGCTCCCTGTTGTTGAGGCATTAATACAATTCAAATTGAAGGGCCCGAGCTTCCTGTATGGGAGGGGAGGCGCCTGATCAGTGCTGTTCCTCTGTTATTGATCATCCATCCACCCATTGTCTGCCGCTTATCCGGGGTCGGGTCGCGGGAGTAGCAGCTTCAGAAGGGAAGTCCAGACTTCCCTCTCCCCAGCCACTTCTTCCAGCTCTTCGGGGGGAACCCCAAGGCGTTCCCAGGCCAGCCGAGAGACATAGTCCCTCCAGCATGTCCTTGGTCTTCCCCGGGGCCTCCTCCCGGTGGGACGTGCCCGGAACACCTCACAAGGGAGGCGTCCAGGAGGCATCCTAACCAGATGCCCGAGCCACCTCAACTGGCTCCTCTCGATGTGGAGGAGCAGCGGCTCTACTCTGAGTCCCTCCCGGATGACTGAGCTTCTCATCCTATCTCTAAGGGAGAGCCCAGCCACCCTACAGAGAAAACCCATTATTGATAATTTCATACACAAACAGCGGTTAAGTACATAAAATGCTGACTAGAAAAAATAAATCCCACATCGTTTTTGCGCCCCCTGTAATGCAGCGCCCCCATGCGTTGCATACAGTGCATTTCCGCCACTGATTGTATGTCTGGCAGAGTGAAGAACATGCATGAAACCCAGGAAGATGACGTTATAGGCGGGAGGCACTCATCATCCTCAGCTTCTGACCAGTTCCCTGCAGTCAGCATCATGAGCAGGTCTTCTTCCAGGGAAACTGTTTTGGGTCACAAAGAGAACAAATCCGCACTTCTGAATGCTGCACTCAGAGACATCCAACAGGTCAGAGAAACCCAAATGAACCTTGAGAAATCCCTTCAAACCTTGAAAACCGAGTACCAGCGGGACCACAGCCAGATGCTGCATATGCTGGAGGACGAAAAGTCAAGGTCAGTTCTGCCCTCTGCAAAAACAAAGAAAAGGACCAGACTTTTTCCTCAGAATTATGACTTTAATCTCAGAATTACGACTGTAATCTCAAAATAAATGTTTTTTTTGTCAAAATTTAAAAAATAATAATAATTTTAACATCATTGTCAGAATTCTAAGGAAAAAGTCAAAATTCTGAAAAAAAAAAGTTAGAATAAATTTAGACTTTTCTCCTCAGGATTATAACTTTAGTCTCAGAGTTTGACCGTTTTCAGAATTCTGATTTTTCTAAGAATTAAGATTTTAATCTCAGAATTAAGAGTTTTCCTCTCAGATTTCTAACTTTTTTTCCTGAATTTTGACTTTAATCTCTGAATACTGACTATTGTTTTTATAATTTCACTTTTAGCTCATAATTCAGAGTTCTGACTTGTTTTCGTGATGCGGTTGGCAGGCTGAACGTTTTGGAGCGGGAACTCACTTACCTGACTGAGCTCCATCACAGGGAAACGTTGAACTTGAAAGAGGAGATAAGCAGCACAAAGGATATGATTGACTTTCGGTATAACGGCAAATCGGAGGAGTTTTCTGTAAGCAACCAGTAAAGGTTTTCATGCATCACTGAGAACCATGTTTCACTTCCTGCCTTGATCCTGCAGATTCTCTGTTTTCTTCATACAATGTACCTTTAATACCCTGTGGGAGACTCTTATGCTACATGGTATTTATGCTCAAAGAATCAGATCTTGCTTTAATCCTGGAAATGTTCTTCAGGTGTTAGAAGTCTGGCTTTGTAACTGTCTTTATGTTGCTCTGAAGGTTCAGAAGGTTCTCTACACCCAGACTGAAGGCTGACCTTTAGTTTCCAGCTGTAATAGCTGAAGCTGTGTGGTGACTCTAGATCGTTCCTCTTTAGATGCAGAGATAACTTCAGTTTTGTTTCCGTTCAAATTAAACACTTGATATTTCTAAAATGTTCAGTTTGAGATTTTGATGCGCCAATAAAAGAGGAATATGCCTTGAAGCTTTTTCTACTATAATTTTTCATGGGGCCCCAATATGACTCAAAAACGTATCACAATATGTTAGTCAACTTTAATAGCTAATGATTTGTTGCTGTTGTTTTTTTTATATCTGAAATATGCCAAACAGGTGGTGTGATCTTTTCTGTTTTATCCACAGTTTTCATTCCACAACATAGTTTTATTTTTAAGCAGTTTCAAGGCACAACATGAAACTGTTGCTGTGCAAGTTACTCAACTGGTCTTTGCTAGGCAACCAAAGAGTGAGTGAGTTAATTATTCCACTCACCTAGCTGAGCTAAAAGCCTTTCCAGATCTATGTGGTTCTGATCTGTGAAATTATTGAATATTTTATCAGACGTTTTAGACATTGATAATGTGTCTATTGCAATATTATCAATTTAGCGTTGAGCACCAGATTCCATTCCAAGGATGTTATTTTCACTTTGTCTTATCTTTTCTGTCCTGTAGGTGGCGCTGGACAAATGCCAGCGCCATCTCCTCAAGATGGAGCTGCAGCAGCAGCAAGAGATGGATATTGTGAGACACGAAGGCAGCAGAGCACAGATTATCATCGAAAAGCTTATCAAAGGGATGCTTGTCATCATGTCGACCATCTTGGTGTTTGTGTGCACACTGAACCGAACCATCTTGCTTTTCAAGTCATCCAGTCACATCCTCTCTGCTGTGCTCCTGGCTATCTTCCTCTTTCTACTCTTCAAGTACTGGAATACTGCTAGCTGACTGGAGTCCAAGAAGATTCAAAAAATGAACCCTTTTGAAGACCATCAGCATTTGTCTTATTGGTATCAATCTAGCTTGTAGTTTAGCTTGGAGTTCCTAGATATTGACAAATACAAATTGTTTTAATAATCATAAAAGTCCTCAGTTTTGTTCACTGTAGTTTTAATTGATCAGATATCCAAAATCTGATCTTGTTTTCTCCAGTGCTGGCTTTTAGCACAAGTTTAAACCACCAGGGGGCGCTGAGGTCAGTCCTCTGCTCTCCAACATGTTTAATCCTGCATAAACTGCACCTTTTTACGACGGTGTGTTGGTGTAATTGTAGATAGAAAAAAGAGTAAATTCCCCCCCAAAAAAACTCAGATATTTTGAGTATGCTTCTCAGATTTTTTCTAGAATTTTTTCTCATAGAAAATTTCAATATTCAGGTTAGCAGGCTTGGAAGTAATTTATTTTTCAAGAAGTTTATTTTTTCATTCACAGGAGCATTTTAGGAAAGTTTCACCCCTTCAGGCTTGTTCTCCAAACACGAGAACTGTTTCCAGAACAACTGGTCTCTTTTTGCTCATGGATCTCACGGATTAGAAACAATCCAGGCCTCCTGTTTCCAGAGGTCCTGATCGAAATCTGAGCAAATGTTTCCCAACGGGGAGTGAGACATCACTTCATCATTCCTTTATAGTGATGAAATGAATTTTCCCACTTGCTGCTGTGTTGTGAGGAACATTCACAGGCTGCTAAACCAAACAAGGAGGAAACGTTCTGTCTGTGCTTTAGTTTTATTACTCAGACCAGAATGTTTTGGCTCAAACAGGCACAACAAGACGACCTGCAGGACGGATGTTATTCTTATTTTACTACTTGGATTAAAAACGCCAGATCTATATGTTGTACCTGCATCACTTTCAATAGCAGTTTTGGTCTAATTGATTATAGACTTTTCCCTTTCACATAAACATTGATTTTAGAGGGTCTTTAAGCAATTCATTTCATTTTCAAAGTAATTTCTGCAACATTTTAGCATTGTTGCTAAAATGTTGCAAGCATTGCAAAAATAATGGTAATGCAGAAGATGTTTACATTTAGGAAACCATAGTTGAGCTTTAAAGACCAAATAATGTCTTTAAAATGTTTCTAATTACTGGAGATAGATAATCTGATCAAATACAAATTGCAGTTTTTAAATCATGAGTTCATTTATTAAAGGAAAATATTTTCCAAACCATTCTGACCTTATACAGAAGACTAATAGTTCCCTAAGTCAATTAGTTTTTGTCTTTGCTGTCACTCTGGGGGAAATACAGCATAATTGTTTTAACTTAGGCACAATGGAGAGTTTCTGAGGATGAACTGCCTGTTTCAAATGGATTCTACGATGCCAGTGCAACACCTTTATTTAGTTCTTAACCCATTCGGATGGGGCCTCCTGGTGTAATACAAACAGGCACAACAAGACGGCCTGGTTATTATTGTGCATAACAACCAAGTCCATGTAAGCTAAAAGTCATGAACTGACATCTAAACATTCTTCAGGATTTTCTGTCATTCAGGCAGCAAAGTACTGTTCATGTTTGAGCTGTTTGGTTGCCGGAAAGAGTCAGAAAAGAAGCAGACGAATGAAACCAGAACCAAATCACATATTATCAGCACATATTTATTTTGAGAAGCCACGATGGAGCATCTTTTAAACTGTCTGACGTAACTGAAACTCAGCTGAGGTTTACAGTAAGACTGATAATTGTCTTTACAAGAGTTAAACTACCTCAAATAAATGCAACACAAGAATGAGGACAAACAGACAAATGAGGAATGCAGTTTAAACCAGTTTACATACTGGTTAAATATAAAAAAAAACATCCAAGCATGTGAATGGAAAGTTGAGTGGAAGAAAAAAAAAAAAGTATGCAGATTAGGGATAACTGGTGAAACCTTGAATAAATCAAATAAAATGATTTTTTTATTCATGTCATATAAAAAGTTTGTTTGATTATTAATAATTTGATGTATTGAGGTATATAATATAGACCAAGCGCAGTTGTGGGACAACAAAACGTAACAATAACTCAGCGTTTGTCTCTGGCTGTAAAAGTACAGCTCGGTTTTTTGAGTGCAAATTTGTCTGTTCATCTGTTTTTGCACATTCACAGTTACTGACTTCACATTCCCATAGGAAGTGAGTGGAGCTGCTCTCAGCCAATCAGACTCGCGGAATACGCTCCGACAACAAACAAAAGATCGAGCCTAGCCGAGCTTATTATACTTTAGTCGATCCGCCTGGACTAACGCTTTTGTTGCTTTGCTCTCCTCCCGGATCTGTTCGTCTGTGTCTCAGCCGCTCTCATCAGATCCTTTCTTGCAGATATTGTTCTCCGTAGTGTTTATGTTGTGGCTTTGTGTCAGCTAATGTCAACCTGAGCCATTTCAGCGATCAGTTCGGCTAAACACGTTAGCCAGGTTAGCTTCTAGGCTAACCAGCTCTGGCTGCCTCAATACGAACCAGCGAAGCCAGTTAGCTTAGCCTCCTAGCTAGCTAGCTTTGCTAACCCCCCTTTAAAACTCGACACTGACCGACTCCAGCAGTTCTGGCTTGTTACTGACAAGCCACTTCACTAAAAGCCGTGTGATAGCCATGTCTGGACAGTCGACGGGCTGTGGGTTTCTGATGTCGGTCGTTGTCCACGGAGACTCAGCTCTGAACGAGCAGGAAAAAGAGCTAAACCAGCGACTTCGACGGCTCTATCCGGCCGTTAACGAAAACGAGACCCCGCTTCCACGCTCCTGGAGCCCGAAGGACAAGTTTAGCTACATTGGACTGTCTCAGAACAACCTCCGCGTTCACTATAAAGGTATGACAAAAAGACACGTTCAAAGTTTGGCACTTTATTTTGCTTATGCTAACATGCTAGCTTAACTTCATAGCTAGCTTAGCGAAGGCAGCTGCTGTTTGTGGCTAAAAACAAAGTAGGCTCAACAACAAGGCGGAGAGGACATCTTGCAACCCGACCAGCTGGCGAGGTGCAGCCGCTGCCAGAATTCACCTCCCTGCTCGTTAGCTTCGCTGCTACCAGTTAACCAGCCTGCCAACCCCATTAACTGTCTCCATGAGCTTACTGTGCTGACAGTCCGTCGACCTATCATGTTCTTTAATAAATAACCTACCAGAATAAACATTTTTGATTGAGTACAGACAGAGGTGATTACAGACTATATCTGTTTCAGACAGGTCAGAAAAAGGCAAACTGTGGCAGGCTAATTTAGCATTACATGTTGATTAGAAATGTGAGAAAATAGTGTCAAATGTCGAGGTTAGGTTCAGGCCTCTATGATGACATGTTAGATTAGTTTCTTGCTGCTGAGGGTTTAATATCAAGTGTCTTGTCTGACATCCTGGTTGGACTAGTTGCCTAGCAAAGCTATCATAGTGAAGGTTTTAGGTGTAGGCCTAGAAGAAAAGGCTAGTGCTTAAAAAAATAGGTGCAACTGTGCTTCCTGGGTGTGTTCTGCTATTCTGGGTCTGACCGGGCCTCTGCACACACACACATCCTCTTCCTTGTTGCAGCCAGAACATTTTCCCCCTTTCCACAACAAATTCACTCCAATCCTGCATAGCTTGCAAATGTTCAGCATCCTTACACACAATAATACAAAGCTTGTATATTTTTTTTTTTTATCTCCAGGGAGCAAAGCATATTTCCAGACTTAAATCTGCAATTATCTGCTGATTTTATAGAAAATTGTTTTGCAAGTCATTAGTTCTAATTAAGACCTATTTGTTTAGGATTTGCTTTACAAAAGCTTTTTTGTTCATGATTTAATCTGTAATTATTTTACTAAGCCTTTTGTCAAATCTTAAGGCTTCACTGTTAAATATCAATTTACAGTAAAATAATTAGAAATGCTGGAAATCCTGGGAAAAAAAACATTGGAAAGTTTTCTAGTGTGCATTTATTCTCTAAACAGGAACTCAATTAAGGAGAAATTTATCCTTCTAGTGTTTATGCTAAATAACTGCATTTTTGTGTTGTATTTGGTAATATAATACTGTTGAATCATCAAATTTACTACATAAATGCACTGTAAATAAAAATCACATTCTTTCACCATATATTGTATGGTGAAATCAATACTTACAGATTGGAGTAAATATTAAAAACCAGTTATTTTATCAACTTAATACAATGAAACAGTTTTACTACAACAAGAACAAATCTTGCTCTCACTCCTGGAAGACATCCGTTATATTTGCTGGAAAGATTCAAAACTTTAATTATTTATTCATTTGGAATGATTCTTTAATGTGACTCCATCTCAGAAGCTTTGGACAGGAGAACAAATCTAAAACTTTGCATGTGGGTTTAGGTATTTTATTACAATCTGAGCCTGGAGCAGAGCTGACATTTACTGCTCACAGAAGGCAGCTTCCTATAATATGAACATTAAATCCTCTAATTTGTAATTTGGGTTTAAGTGATTTAATTGCAAAAAAAAGCAAAACAAACAAAGCAACCACCTGAACTGTAAATTTAGCTTATATTTAGTTGCTTCCATCATTGCAATGACTCTGTATGTTGGGAATATTTGTTGTCCACATATTGCAAAGGCTTCAAACTGCTCCTGTCTAATATTCAGCCGTGTAAACATGGCTGATATTTGACCCCTAGTGATGCATTCATCCAGCTGCTTGAGCTAATGTTAGCTTTAAAGACCGCCAGCATGAGCGGGTTCACAAATCAGTACATTAGGTTCAGACCATACATGATGACCTCATAACCTCAGCCACATCTTACAGAGAAAGTTTATTAATTTAAATAACCAGAAAATGAAGCATTGAATCTGATTTTCTTAATTTTTTATCATAGAAATCTCACATTTTTAGCAAAGACAGGAGAAAATGATTTGCTCCGTGTCCAAACTGTAGTGACCGGATTAAAGCCGGATCAGATATCTGTGATCTGGGTTCCTCGTTTCAGTGAGGATAACACCTCAGCAATCAATTTAAATCTGCATACAGTCCCTCTCCAGGCTTTACTGTAGTTGAGGAGAAGCTTTTCATCTTTGTTTATAGCAGGTTGACCTCATAGACATTTATTTTTAATAATAAAACATTGTTTACTCCTTCCAAGGTCATGGGAAGACCCCTAAGGATGCTGCGTCTGTGCGGGCCACCCACCCCATCCCCGCCGCCTGCGGCGTCTACTACTTTGAGGTGAAGATCATCAGTAAAGGCCGAGATGGGTAAGAGTCAGTTAAATATTGCAGAGGTGTGGCTTTGTTCTAGTTTAAACTGACTGTAAAGTTAATTGACATAAAGGTTTTATATTAACTTGCAGCTGGAAGAAATGATTTTACTGCAGTTGTTACATCGTTCATCTAAAACAGAAATTACAGAAATTTAGTCATCATTACTCTGCAGGTTGTGTGAAAATAAATTTATTAGATAGAAAGAAATACCATCTATTTGACATTAAGCATCAGAATGTTTATTTTAGTCCTGCAGAGTTTTATCTTGTTGATAAGCTGAAGTGAGTATAGTATGATTTAATTTGCATGTTTAAAAGAGGAATGGCTCTTCCTGCCGAGTTCAGATGTGATTATCTTCAGACCCTCCTAATAAAAAAAAAAAAATTACCTTCAAACTCTAATAATGTTCTCATCTGGGATGGTGGACTGTTTTTAATAAGTTATTAGAAAAATAAAGCACAAGTTATATTTTATGTTAGATTGCAGGCCAGTAATCTCAAATTTCTTCCCAGATTATTCATCAAACAACCAACAAAATGTCTGGATTAGATTTTGAGTTTGCAGAAATGAAACATCTCGTTTCTAAATCTGTGGTTTCTACAGCTAAGCATCACAAAATTATTGAGTTTTAAATCCTGTTAAGAAACAACAAAAAGAATGGCAAGGAATTATTTAATCATGTTTGAAAAAGATTAAAAACACTTAGAACAATGCTTCTCAATTCCAGACCTGTCGTTAAAAGATTTTAATCTCTTTAAATCTTTTTTTAAACTCTTGGAACAATGCTTCTCAATTCCAGTCCTCAGGCCCCCCTGCTCTGCATGTTTTAGATGTGCCTCTATTTCACAACAGCTGATCCAAATGATTACATTACCTCTTCTGCAGTCATCAAGTACTGCAGAAGCCTGTTAATCACCAGTAGATTCAATCCAGGTGTGTGGCAGCAGGGAAACACCTAAAACATGCAGGGCAGGAGGCCTGAGGACCGGAATTGAGAAGCACTGAGTTAGAAAAATCAAAAAGCAATATATTGGTTGTCACTCCACCCTGGTTTAAATGACTTGAGAGCAAAGCTCTGAATCTTTATAATTTGGTTCTGAGTTGTTTGAGATTAGACAAAATATTTGTATAACCCTAACTTTGTTTTGTATTAACTTTTCTAAAGTGTCACAACTTTCTGAAGATGAGCCTAATATTAGGATCTAAGAAAAATGATACATGACTCAAAGGTGTTTCTGTTTTGATGTATAACTGTTGTTTCTTGTTGGAGGAAGTGCAGAAAAGCTGCAAAGCTTTCAGGAGCAACACAGGAAATAAAAACGAAGCTACAGTTCAGTTTTAAGCTCCAACATGTCGGCTTTGTGTGAAGCGTCTCGGTGTGGAATAAAATCTTAACATTTTGGCATAATTCATCTCAAACATTTGTTTTTTGTTTTAAAGCAACATTTCAGTCATAGTTTGGCTGTAACATCACAGCCTGTTAGAAATGCTGGTTTATTTCCCTTATTAAATAAAAAAAACAACATTTAAAAGAAAATATTTTTAATTACAATTTAGAATTTGGTACAAAAAACTATTTGGAAAGAATTTGAGTGAAGTATGATCAGATTTTTGCCATTAAGGTTTAGAAAAATTCATTTGCACAACTTCTAACTTATGAACGTTGTTTCAGTATTACTGAATATAAAATAATACATTTAAACCAGAGCGGTAAAACCAAAACTGTTTTAAAAAACTGTGATCTGCTGATGTTGGACTTAACCAGCACTGATCTCTGATTGGTCTGTCCAAAACAAAAAAATCCAACTTTTTTTAAATAATTGAAAGCACCAAACTTAATAGATCATGATGAGTGAAGACAGAACCGAGTAATTTTGGTGTCATGAAGGCATTTTAAAGTGAAATCAGAGGAAATGAGGAGATTTTAGAAGCTGAAAACAAGATACTGAAGACAATTTTTGTAATTCCTTTGTAATTATGTTACTTTTGATTGTTTTTCTTAATAATAATGAAATATTTTCACAGAGAAGGTTTCTTACATAGACTTTCCATTACTTCTGCAACCAATACAATAAATTATTGATCACTTCCAACTAAAAGGTTTGGAAGAAAAATAAAAATTTTCCTCATATCCACTGATGTCACAGTTCTTGGAGAGGAATCAGAACTGACTACATTTCCATCAGCAAATGGTTTGAAAAACCAGCATTTTATTTTTAGGTTTTAAAATAAAGGAAATCATAAAACATTTGTAACAGGGTGGGTACATTTTTTATTTTTGGGTTTTGATGTTTTGGGAAATAATGTAAACAAAAGCAATTAGTTTCCAACATAAAGACTAGAAAAAATAGTTTTATGGTCATTTTGTTGAAATTCAATGCAGGTCAGCTCAAAAATAAGCATTTATTGTTTTTATCTATATTTTCTTAAAAATGGTTGGTTCTACATGTATTTATTTAGAGCTTTGTGGAAGGTCCAACAAGCCAGTTGTGGCTATGGAGTTGCAGGTTGCACAACACTGGTCTACATGTTTAGACATGTTGGTGTTTAAAAAAAAAAAAAAAAAAAGATTTTTAGCTCATTGATCTGATTAACCAAAAAAAAAACTGAGACCAACTAAAAAATTACATTTTAAAAAAAAACTTAACATTTTTCTGTTTTTTTTCATAGATGAAGTTAGTTTAACCGTTGTGTTGATGATGCCAAATAAACTGGCTTGAGTTTCATCTTCCCTCTTTGTTCCTTTGTAAAGCATTTTGTCCTCCGTCTTGAACCAGAATGTTTGCTTGTGATAACGGCTCACTGATGAGAGGTTCAGGTAAATGGGGATGAATTGAAGTCAGTGCAGCAGTAATCAAAGCAGCTGCAGCCGTAGGAGCTCTTCTGTGTCCTCTATAAACATCATGCCTTGCATGTCAGAACTGAGTTATTTATGTTTCTTCTTCCAGCTACATGGGGATCGGCCTCTCAGCTCAGGGTGTAAATATGAACAGACTCCCTGGTAAGTTCACTGTGTGTGTAATTGTTGGTTTTATTCTGCTTGTGAGGATTCTGCTGAGCAGGAGAAACGTCTCTTTGAGAGGAAACTTCAATTATCTGATTACATCTGCATGTTCTCTGTTGGCGAGGCTGGAACACGATGTTTATAGGAGCTGCTGCAGACAGCAGGAAGACGAACGAGGGAAAGTCGTTCAGCCGGCTGTGTTCTCACTCAAACTACCCAGAAAATAAACAGAAACACACTAACACTGCGGATTAGACGTCAACTTTTGAATCTGAGCTTTATTGTTGCCGTCAGCATGATTGCTGCACAATAAATCATGAATATATCGTCATCACAATATTTATATCGCAAAAGACAGTTTGGAGAGCAGTAATTGTTGGCTTACGTAGTTTGCAAATTCTGAAATTGTATAATTTATGCTAATGCAACATTTAGCTAGTAGGACAGGGTGTCATGGCTGCAAAAGCTCACGCTAGACTCAAATGCTAAAGGTCACATGGATTAGGAAGATTAGAGAGGAAAGATATCTCACCTGATATTATCATTGCAGTATTTTCTAATATTGTTGAGCCCAGATAAGTTTTTTTATATAAATTCTCATTATTGGTGTTTAAAATTATAAAAACAGATTGTATTGTCTGGAATAATTATTTTCTCTGGTGCTGCACCAATTCCACTTTTCCGGCTGATTGTTGTTTTTTTTTTTAAAGGCCTGACCTTCCGATACTGATAATTTTTTTTTTCTCTTAGTTGCTAAATGTTGCTAAATATAGCAAGAAAGTTGCTGAGTTGGTAAATGTGGAGTGACTATTGTTAACTACAAACATGCAGACATGACCTGGTGGGCCGGTCAGTCAGTCAAACCTCTCAAAAAAAGGACAGTGGGTGAATTTTAGATATTTGCCATGGTAGATAAGATCAGAAGATAAGATCGACTTCACATCTTAAGTATTGGCCGTTCTCTGATTTGTAAAGATAAAAGGAATCTGGGCCAATTTATTGTTGTATTCTTTATTTTCTCCACCGTTTGTCCCATGAGCGCACCATTAATATGATTAAATGCAGTTACTATGAAGTTTAGTGGTAAGAATTGCACTTCTTTGTGAAACTGGTGTCTTGAAGATTATCTCACATGTGAATGTATGTGTTTTCAGGGAGCTAATTTCATGAATTTAAATGAACAAAATAGATCCTGAATTCATCCTGGGTATTATTTCTGGGTGCCGAAACCCGGCTCTGATCCAGTTCTAAGACAGACACCCATTTCTTATTTCTATAAGAAGATTCTCGGCATGTCCATGAGACACAGCAGCACTTCATCAACGTCATCCAGCGAGGTTATCAGAGCGAGCAGGAGCCCAGACAGCCTTTCATTAGTTTAAAACTGGACCCACCCAGAGATAACAGGGGGCCAGAGATGGATGGAGGCTAATGAAGGAGTGGTAACTGAAGAACGGCTGCAGCAGAGCCGCATGCAGACCGGGCTGGATTACATTCTGCAGCGGCGCAGGAAAGTCCAGCCTCAACGGCCCGAGGCCAGCGGGGCTGAAAGTAGCGTCCTCTTCAGAGGACAATGGACTCAGTTCAAGTTTAGCTCCAGTTCAGGGAAACTGGGACATGTTCGTCACTCATTAAAAACCAACAGGAAACACTGGACACACCTGTCAAAAGGAACGACACAAATAACAACCATATATGGTCAACTACTCAGGCTTTAGCTCAACTAAAGCTAGCTACAGTCTGGGTAAATGTAACCAAAACAAACACGCTAGCTGCTGGGTAAAATAAGGTTGGATTGTTTAGAAAACCTTCATTTTCACAGGAAAACCTGAATGTGAAGAGGATGGTATGTTTTATCATTAAAAACAGCAAAGGTTTATTTATTTTCTTTTATTTTAGTAGAATCACCCAGAAGAGTCCTTCAGCAAGTTTTGGGGTTCATCATTCCCACCAACCCAGTTTAGTCGACTTCAGTCCGTTTGCCTAGAAAGTCCGGTTCGTTTGTTGAGGTGTGAATGCTAATTAAATTCTCGTCTGCCTGCAAACCTCGGTCTGTGTTCGGTTTAAGTAAACTCCCGTGCGATTCGAATGGATATGTGAACGCCGAGCGAACCGGAGACTCCTCTAAAAGCTGGAAGCAGACTACAGCGCAGGGCATTCTGGGTAAATACAACTAAAACAATCATGCTAGACAAAAAACCACGAGCCATTTCTGCCAGCGGTAGAAATGGCTCGTGGCTTTTTACCAAAGACTAATCATCCAATTGATAAAATCTGACGTCACTTCATGTTTGCTTACATTTCCACTCAGTATCTTCTTCAGAGGTTATTGTCATTTCCTTTAGTGATTCTTGGTGCAGCGCCCCCAGAGGTGAGGAGGGCAACAGATTTTTCAAAGGGTTTGGTTGGGTTGACTCGGTGTATTGAGAAAGAGAAACGCAGCAGCTGAAAATGTAACAAATGTTGTAACTTTGATCCCCGGGGAGCTGAATCTACCAGACTATCAGAAGTGGGAATACAGCCTTTAATCCCTCCACGTTTCTTATGCTGCCCTTTTGTCCCGTTACCTCTAATACAACCTCTAATAACTAAAGACAGCAGAGCGTGCTGAAGCATGAATTGTGGCGTTTTTCTTGCCTCGTCAACATATTTGGACTCCTTGGCTAGAGCCTCTCTGTCTCCCTGCAGAGTTTCTGGCTGCTGTTCATTGATAATTATGCAGATTGATTCAGGTGCAACCTCAGCAGTTTTCTTTCAGGCACACTCTTTGATCTTTATTCTGATGCCATCAAGAGTTTTATATATTTTGTTAATATTTTCAGTGTTTATTACTTTTCAATTTTCTCCTGTTGATATCTGTTGTCTGACTGCATCATCACTGTGTCTCGCCTTCCCAACGTTCACCTTTGTTTTGCTTTCTTCCTTCAGGTTGGGACAAGCACTCTTATGGTTACCACGGCGACGACGGCCACTCCTTCTGCTCATCCGGCACCGGGCAACCCTATGGCCCCACGTTTACAACGGGCGACGTGATTGGCTGCTGTGTCAACCTCATTAACAACACCTGCTTCTACACAAAGAACGGCCACAGCCTAGGTGAGTCCTGCTTTGTCCCTGCTCTGGTCTCCGCTCTGGTCTCCGCTCTGGTCTCCGCTCTGGTCTCCGCTCTGGTCTCCGCTCTGGTCCCCGCTCTGGTCCCCGCTCTGGTCCCCGCTCTGGTCCCCGCTCTGGTCTCCGCTCTGGTCCCCGCTCCGGTCCCCGCTCCGGTCCCCGCTCCGGTCCCCGCTCCGGTCCACTGTAGGATCCATAACTACATTCCTGTTATTTCGCTGGATGCATTTACTTCCTGAAACCAAACAGCTGCGTCTTTCTCTGTGAAAAGACTGAATCTGCACCGGCTGCAGGAGAGAATCACATATTTAAATGTTTAAGCTGAACATCAGGATTTATTGTTCGGCATTAAGCAAAACTGCCTGTATATTTACACAAAACAGTAATAGTGAGAGCAGATGAAGTTGATTTGGGTCCACTCTAAGCAACAAACAGCTGATCTGCACTGATGTGGCTCTGGGTCTCTTTACTGCAAAGCCAGATAGCGTTGCATACCTCCATGATGTGCTGATTGTCCTGGTCACATGCGCTGCTGCCTGCGGCTCTGTTCAGCTCAGAAAGGGACAGATGGTAATGCTTGTCGTCTTCTTGAAGCTTTTAGCTGCAGATCAAATCGGTCGGAGCTCTGAGACTTTCTCTGGTTTTAGTTTCACACGTTATTCACCACGACGAATTCTGCTGAGGAATAATGTTTAATAAAGCTTTGATCCAAATTCCAACTCAGTTGAAATGTTTGTCTTGAATTAAATATAAAGTTGGGATGCAAGTTCTCAGTTGAGTTAATTTGAAGTTGATTGGCTAACAATTAAGGGATAAGCAATTAAAATGGATGGAGGCCAATCTACAACACTGACAGGTCAATCTGAGCGGATGTCATCAGTTAATTGAATGGAACAAATTTATAAACTATTAATAAATAGTCGATAATTTGTCTACATCTCTGATTTAAAGTTTTATTTGTAATCAAAATCAGTTGTCTTTTCTGAGATCTCCATACGTCCACATGAACACGAGGAGCGTCGTTTTCTCTCTCTGAAGCTAATTTCCAAAAAACCCTCTGAAACTCCCTGAAGCAACGTTTCTGTGAAGCATGAAGACAAATAAAATGGATGGAGCTCCATCCTTTAAAACGTTTTGAGCATGCTTACATCAAATAGTCATGTTTTCTTCTCATGCTGTGCATCCTTCAGCTCATATTTGCAGCAGTGACACAAACCATTCACAAGCTCTGGTTTAAACCCAGTTGGTTAAATGTTGAACTGGTGAACTACACCAGGGTGTTTCTGCAGTGAAGACGACTGTAGTTTCTCCTGAACAGACTCCAGATTTCCAGATAAATTTCTCTGCTGTAGAAATCTGTGTTCAGCTGCAAACCAGATTATTCTTCATAACTGAAACAGTCTGCCTGGTTTGCACAGCTTTGATTAAATTAAGCTACAGCTGAAAGATAATGATCCCATGTAAACAGACTGAGGCCTTCTGCTGCTTTCCGACATGGAGAGGAAACTTTTGTTTATGCTGACACTTTGTTTTTTCTTTGCAGGTATCGCCTTCACAGACTTGCCAGTAAGTACCAGCCTCTGTTGCTTTTTCTTCTTTGCTAATGGTTTATTTGGCTGTTTCAAGTCTTCACAGATGTTCTTTTCTTGATGCATCAAGAAGTTGCTTGTTTCTTGCTTCTGTGGTTTTTATGACGATTTGAGGGAGTTTTAGTTCAGAAGATGTTTTGCGTTCTGGTTATTGACCTTTGGCTCTGGTCAGCTGTTAGATCACAATGTGCTGAGATCCACAAGCTGGAAGTGCTGAATTTTTAATGAATCCTTTTTGTTTTATTTATTAATATTTTCAGTTTTTTGTTGAACTGAAAGCTCTTTGCTCGTCATTATTTACTAGTTTTTTTCTTCCCAGGCATCATTTTTACATGATAGCCCTGTGCCATACACTTTCCTTAATTAATAGTAAAATAAATTACTCAAGGTACAAGTTGTGTGAATAATGTAAAATATTTTGCTTAAAAGTAGTTCCACGGGGGGAGAAGGTGAGACATTAATAATGGTTTTGTAGATGCATCACAGTTCTCTGAATTATCCCACCTCCAGCGTTCAGAGATTTGATCATAATATCAAGATGTAATGGTATTTTTGAGATAACTGAGTTTTTATCTTTTCAAATCAAAGGAGCTTTTCATAAACTGCGTTTAAAGACGGAGAATCGGTGTAAAATAATTTGGTTTTAAGTTGAACTTTTGAGTAGGAACCCATCTGATGTTCCTGCTCATGGAAAAAATTTAATTTTCTGTTATTTGTTCAAGAATAAATCCTTCACATATTACTGATTGTTTGGCATAAAACAACCTGCTTTGTTAATAATTAATCTAAAATGGTTTGATTGTTAGAATATCAAACTCACTAGTTTTTATGTTTTACACTTTCAACCCTTTTTGTTATTTTGCAGATATAAGTATTTTACATTTTTTTACTTGAGATAATAAATGCAATCTAAATTTCTTTTTAAAAAATTACTTAATAGGCTTTGGGAATGAAATCAGAGATTTAAATAAAATCTCTGATTTTATTTAATCCTACCAAATCCAATTCCCGATTTTAATACATTTTTTCTCTCCCGTTTAATTTAAAAATAAATTACAAGTGAGAACAATATTTCCAGAAAGTTTCTTTATTTCTTAAAAGTCCAGAGTTCAACAGAATCTGTTGAACTCCGGGGGAGCTGTCATGAACTACGGGAGCCCAGAGGAGTGCGTGGGTCAAAAAGAAATCAGATTTGTCCAAAAATGAAAAATTCATAAGTGGCAATTTCTCACCAGTGAGTCAAAATTCCTACTTAACTATTGAAAAGTGTTTAGAGCCTCTTTAACGTTAATTTATTAGTCAAGTTGACGTTAACTTGATGGTGGAATAATGTCTCTTTGCACTTCTGCAGAAAACTTGATGCTCATGAAAACAGGAACGTTTTTGCTGTTTTTCTGCTCCCCAGCTTGCATTTCGTTATGTGAAAAAAATCACTTTATTCTTCAGTGTAGTTTCACGAATTGTGGTGATAAATATTTGAATCTTTATTCTGAATAATTTTGACAATTTCTGAAACCTTAAGCTTGTTTGTCATTTGAGTTGTTGGGAATGACAGATTTATGAGCCGTGATCAAATCAAAACAGCTCCAACCTAAAAGATGTTATGTATAGAGGCATAAAGGGGGATTTCCTTACTGCAGATTATTAAAATATTATTGTTGGTATGTAGCTGTTCCACATCATAAGTAACTTTTTCCAGGAAAATAGACATGAATTTCATAAACAAGTACGAAAGACCCCAGAGGATCACTGGATGACCCAGTGGGAATTAGTCTCTGTGTTTGTCTGAAGCTGAAAGTTTAGAGATTTTATTGCCCTTTTTTACTCCTCCTCCTGCTTTGTTATGGTGAGGAACTCCTACACCCAGCAGGCCGAGGTTCCTTTGACATTCATGCATTCATTAGCTGAGCTGAGAATGAGGAGGGGGTTTTTCTCCCCAGCATGCTCGGGTTAAAATGAAAACACAGAGTCTGTTTTCTCAGAGAAGAAGTGGCCTTGGCCCCAACAGTGATCTATTGAGCTGCACAACAGACTTGGCTCTGAGCCTGACATTCATGTTCCTCCAGAGTTGTGCAGTGAAGTGCGTCACCTCGGCACGGCTGACCTTTCTGGCAACTGATCCGTGACAAAGACGAGTGTGACGGAGACACGTGCAGCTTTTATTCACTGCATTTATGCTGCATTCGATTTTGTTTCAGTAGTTGATCTGGTTCTGGTTGGAAAACCAGTCAGATTTGTTATTGTCTGAGCTGCTGTTAGCAAAACAAAACTATATCAATCTATTTATCTCACTTCTAATGAGATAAATACTTAGATTTTAAGGTTGATTTTATGCATTTCTTATTCTGTAGTTTTGTGTTTTTTATTCTTGTCTTTATAACCTCAACATGCCAATGAGATGAAAATTAGCCATCTGGCTATGATCTCATGTTTTTACATGTAGATGTTCATTAATGTGTGTTGTCCCATTTTTAAAAATAAATGTGAACAAGTGAAGCTCATGTGGTATGATGAAAAGCAAAGTAAGAGTGCAAATGTGCAACTTTTTGTATTTTCTGCATAGCAGCCATATTGGATTCTGAACCTCCAGCTTTCCCAGTCTGAATTCCCACTATTCCAAGATTCCTCCTGGGATCTTGGAAAGTCTCATTTTTGAGTACAAATGTTCCTGTTCTAATTTTAAGAAAATGTAATTCCTGCCTGATCTATTATTAAAACCTGAGTTTCTGAATTTTAAGCGTGTCTTTGAAATGTCGCAAAAAAAGAAAATTCAACTTGGTTGTTCCATCTACTAGTTTGGAGAAAATCAACCAGGATACAGAAAAAAGTTGAAGCAAAACTCAGCTGTTTTTATTTTCTGGATTTAAAACTAAATGTCCAGATTTTTTTTTTTGATTGCAAATTTCTTTTGTAAAATTTTAATTAGCAAAATGAAAAGTAATGTAGAAAATAACATGCATGTTTAAAGGATCTTTTAGATTCTTTTTATAAACCATAAAGTAGACAAAACAAATAGTTATGGTGTGAAAATTTGTTTTTAATTTTGCTTTGAAAAGGTTAATTTAAATATGCATCAGCATAAAATTCAGGTTTATCTGAAGTTCCTTTACAATATCACAGAGTTTCCTGACAGAAAATCTACATCTACACCAACATTTGTTTTCATTCTGTATTAAAAAAAAAAAAAATCACCAGTTTTATTTTTGTTTTTTATGCTGAAAATATATGTATTTTAGGGTTAATTGTAGTGAAAATGTTATTTCCTCAGTTTTCCCCTTTCCTGTTTTTCCCCTCTCATTACTTCCTGTTTTGATTTATTGTCCAGATTAAATTCCTAACCGTTTCCTCCACGTCTACCTACATTTAACCCGTCATGGCTGTGTGCGTCCTCTGCAGCCAAACCTGTACCCGACCGTCGGCCTTCAGACGCCAGGCGAGGTGGTGGACGCAAACTTCGGCCAGCACCCGTTCGTTTTTGACATTGAGGACTACATGCGAGAGTGGAGGACGAAGATCCAGGCCCAGATCGACAGATGCCCCATCGGAGAGCGGGAGGGCGAGTGGCAGTCCATGATCCAGAAGTAAGGGGTTAAAACACCAAACTTTTCCTGTTTAAACCTTTTCACAGCTTTAAAATCCTTCTCTGAACGTGGTCATGTAAAAACTAATGGGACAATCAGAATTCAAATCATTGATCATAATGGCTGTTTTTAGTTGCTGATATTTGACGGTTACGTCTATTTGGTGCTTTATTGTAATATTTTCCTAAAGTGGGCGGCTTCTCACCCTGCCTTCATCGTTTCCATTTTAAAGTGTAGACATCACACTGCAAAAACACAAAGTCTTACCAAGTATTCTTAGTCTAATTTCTAGTGCAGATATCTTGGTATACTTGAAATGAGAAAAAATAGTCTAACTGTTCAGCAAGATATAGGAGCTTTTTAAGTCAATAATTCTTTAACACTGATGAAAAAGTATTATTTTCACTGGCAGATCATTTCACTTATAACAAGATTTTCTTCCCATGTTACAGGTGAAACAATCTGTGAGATAATGGAACGAATACTTGAATGGAACAAATTCATGTTTGAAATAAAACATTTTTGAATTGACATGAAGAAGCAGCTGAAAGTTGATTCACCTTTGAACTCGTGCAGCTTGTCGACACAAAATGGCCGCTGGCTGTGACGGATATTTATGACTTTTGTTTCTGTTGAAACTTTCTCCCTGCATTTGTCCAAACAAGAACATCTTCTTCATCTGCTGCTGATTCAGATATAAGACATAAGACATGTTATGTCTTATGTATAAGATTTTTCTTTTATCTTCCACTAATGATGCAGTTATATGCTAATTTAATGAAGCGTCATCCTTTAAACTCACTGACTGTTTGAACATTTCATTTCTCAGTCTAATCTGTCGTTTCAAACATCATAAACTTTTACTGATTCCTGCAGGAACAGCAGATGTTTTAAGTGTTTCTGGGTAGATTTAGCAACATGCCGCTACATTTCTCTGTTGTCTGGCTCGACTACATGGGGGAGTTTTTTATGGATTTTTTTTTTTTTTAAAGATCATGAATAGTTGTGATTCATCCTGAAGTAGAAGATTAAACCACTGAAGCTAAACAATCAGAGGAGGAAACAAAGATAAATTTGTACTGTTCTGGATTTTTCAGAGGTTCTTTGTTCAGTTTCCTGGTTGTTAAAAGTGTTTTATAACTTTTTCCTGGTTATTATGGTGTAGCTGGAGTTGAGCATTACCACCCTGCTGCTGTTCAGATGACATGAATTCAGTCTGATGTCGTCAGACCTGCTGGACTGATGGGATTAGTCTGCTGCTGCAGTGACGACTGGTCCTGAACGGATTAAAATCTCCATTTGGTGCAGATTTCAGCTGGAAGGCAGGCTTTGGTTTTAAACAGCTTTGCAGGCTGGATGCAAACAGACGACATGTTTTAGTAACACAAAGAGGAAAACTTTTTGTTTTTAAGAGAAGATTCTATGGAGAAATGTAAGAAAGCAGCTGGTCAGTTTAGTTGGAGTCAGAAAACAACGTGGAAGTGAGAACAAATGCATACTTTCCTTTGCCTACAAACTGACTTCCTGTTTTTAATGAGTCTGTTTTTCAGCTGTAATGTGCTTCTATGTTTCCTGTTGACTAATAGAAAAGGTTCCATCTAGTTTCTGCTTTCAGTTTCATTCTTTTTAAGAGTAAATCAGAAAATCTTTTCATGCCACTGTGGCTCAAAATCAAAACCAGGAGCCTTCAGGTTCTGAGATGGTAAAATAAATCCATGAGTGACATGAAGGTGGCTTAATTTCCTGGTGATGGCAAAATAATTCAACTACAGCATCTAAAGGTCAATAAACTTTCATTTATAACAAGCATTTTGCACTGGGAGTGGAAGACATTTCACAATTAGCCTAAATAAATAAACAACAAATAAAAGTGTCTGTAAATAGTCTTTTAAAAAAGCAGACTGAAAACTTTTGTAATCCAGTTTTTGGTATTAAATAAAGAAAAAAAGAAGAAGAAGAAAAAAAGAGAAATCGGAAACAAATGGCCATTCAATTTATCAAGCAACTAATTGTTTTATTGCACCAGGCTTAGTTTTAAACTCCTCTTGTGAAAACACACTTCCACTCCTGATGGTTTGCAGCTCTAATAAACAGCCGATATCCACACAGCAGGTAACGCCCTCCGGTTTTTCAGCTGTGAACTGGAATAATCTGAGACGTGACATCATTCCTACATCTGAGACTTTCCCTACAGATCTAAAGGAGTTTCATCGGGTCCTACCGGCCTCTAACCGCTGAGTCTGTTTGGTTTCTCTGCAGAATGGTGGCTTCGTACCTGGTGCACCACAGCTACTGCGCCACCGCCGAAGCCTTCGCCAAGTCCACCGACCAGGCCGTGCACGAGGAACTCGCCTCCATCAAAAACAGACAGAGTGAGTTTTAGCTGAAATCTGGGTGCAGCTCAGGAAATGTTCTCATTTTCTCCTGGTCCAGGTAACCGGTTCTCCTGGTGGTTCTACTGAATCCTGCTGACGGCTCAGATATTTAACACGGTTCAAGTGGCTGCCTGGAGTCCTTGAAAATGCTTGAATTTCAATTCTGTGTTTTCAAGGTTTTTAAATTCTTGATTTTTTTTTTTTTTATAAAGCCCTTGAACATGTTTAATATTCTAAAGACACAATTTTGTCATAAAATGCAACGTGTGATAAAAAGCCTAAATTTACAGTTGAACCCAGATATTTTCATACACTGAATTAAATGTTTGTTTTTTTTCTCTTGTGTGACGCTAAACTGGATAAATGCCAGAAAACTTTGCAAGAACAATTTTTAATTATATTTTTGTAACTTTCTTCTTATTTTGTGTTTAAGTATTCAATTTGAGCAGGAAGGTCATTTACCTAAATACGATTTGTTTGTATTGTTTTAACATAAAGAATATGAATTATTTCTAATAGTTCCATTAATTATTGGACACATTAAATCAGTGTTTTGTTCTCTGAACAATCAGATGTGACACATTTCAAAACATGAAATATTTTCATTTACCTTTTCCACTGTCCACATTACCAATGAATTATGTTATTTATGAATTCAAATTGTGTTTTTTAAGATAATTTGGGGTTTTTTATCTCCAATTTCCGGTGCTGTTGCTTACCTTATATTCTTGAAAAGTTCTTAAATTTTCTGTGGGAAAAGTGAACGAACTGACTGAAATCAGTTTAGAAAGGTCTAAAAGATGAACAGGTTTCTAATGGAAATGTCTCCTGTAGCACTGACTGAAGTGTCTGCTGGTTGCAGAGATCCAGAAGTTGGTGTTGTCGGGTAGGATGGGCGAAGCCATCGAGACCACCCAGCAGCTGTACCCCAACCTCCTGGAGAGGAACCCAGACCTCCTCTTTATGCTCAAGTACGACTCAGAGGAGCTTTTTCTGTCAAACAACCAAAATGGATGCAGATCCTGATTCTATGCTCAGACCAGAACTTCTCTTTAAAAATCTGATTTTATATTTTTTGTCAGCAGCATCAGTAGTTTAAATGTCGTCTCCTTGATCGCCCCTTTGTGTCTCCAGGGTGAGACAGTTCATAGAGATGGTGAACGGGACGGACAGCGAGGTGAGGTGTCTCGGGGGACGCAGCCCCAAGTCTCAGGACAGTTACCCCGGCTCCCCCCGGCCCTTCAGCAGCCCCAGCCACAAAGCCAGCAGCTCCCAGCCCTACCTCACAGGTACGCCCCCTGCTGGGCGTGGCAGGTTTACTGGTTATCGTTTAGCTCCCCATCAGCTGGGCTTCACATACGACGGATGACGCATTTAACAAAACACAGCCATAAAAAAATTAATTACAACAAAAAAAAACTTGGATTACTATTCTCTCCTTGTTGAGGATATTAGTGGAGCTGATGCCATGACTTTTGGCCACAAGGAGAACCGACAGAGGGAAATAAAATAAGTTTACAGTTACAGAAATATGATTTTCTGTTTAATATTTTCAGCCTTTTTCTTTTTTCTCTGTAGGGTTTGACAGCAACTGCTGTAACGGCGTGACGTCCAGTAAGAGCCACAGCTCCTCCCCCCTCAGCCACAAGCCCTGCCCCCCCAGCTCTGGCTCCGCCCTGCAGGGCTCTGACGTCAGCCTGAACGGCAGCCGCAGCCAGCAGCCCCTCACCAGGTACGACCTCTGACCCCTGTTCAGCCCTACATTTTTTTTCTACATTTGTCTGGTGGCGGAGTTACTCTTTCTTTCACAGACAGATTATAAATGATCTCAGATGAGATCTCAGGGTTTGTCTTATCTGGAAAGTTGCGCCAGAATTGACTCCTGGTAGCAGCGTCGCCGTTCTCACTCCACTTCCTGTTTCCCCTCAGTAACGATGTGGACATGGAGGTCGACCACTTCACCAACGGCATGACCGAGTCCTCCTCCAACGGCTTTCTGAACGGCAGCTCCAAACACGCCACGGAGCCCGACGACTGCGACGCAGACATGGGTGGGTTTGATGCTTAAACGCAACATTAGCCGTCGGTGCTGCTGCCTGGTTTCTGTTCAGAGTTTCAGTCCTGATTAATGAAGCTTTCTATATTAGCAGCTTCTTTTCCAGCATCAGACTGAAACGACGAGCCGCTTGTAAGATACTCCATACACAACGAAACAACAGAAACCGTTTGGTCACAGCTGTAAAGCTTCTCCAAACCCTGGACTGTAAAAGCTCCAAATCACTGAGGTGACGCATAAAATCTGCATGTCTTGCATGGCGGACCTGCTGCGGTTCTGCAGAGGTGGAGTCGGCCCAGTCCAAGAGGCAGCTGTGTGGCGGGAGCCAGGCGGCCATCGAGAGGATGATCCACTTCGGCAGGGAGCTGCAGAGCATGAGCGAACACCTCCGCCGGGAATGCGGCAAGAACTCCGCCAACAAGAAGATGCTGAAGGTTCGGAAGCCGTTCCCGGTTATTTACTGCACTTCCTCTGATTATCCTCAACTAAATGTCAAAATTTTTTCCATTTCCTGCAGAAAAAGTGTTTTTACATTGTGAAAAAAAGACAATTCAGCAAATATTTTTTCTTCTTTAAAATAAAACCAGAATATAATTTTTTTTATTGAAATCAGGAGTTTTTAAATCCATCTTGAGATTCAACAGATGACTAGAAAACATCCAGAACATGAGCAGCAACAATGAAGCACAAGACTCTGATCTTCATGTAGATGATGATTCTGCAGAACCTGGTCGTGTTCTGATGTTGGAACCTCTGTGTTCTGATCCGGTCTCCTCTTCTTCTTGTGTTCTGCTGCAGGATGCGTTCAGCCTGCTGGCGTACTCCGACCCCTGGAGCAGCCCAGTGGGCTACCAGCTGGACGCCGTTCAGAGAGAGCCGGTCTGCTCCACTCTCAACAGTGCAATATTAGGTAGGTCCGCTCTGACCGGGCCGGAACCGGAGGGGACTGATCAGTGTACAGGAGTAGTGTGCCGTTATAGAGCTTCAGATATCAACTATTTTATTAACTGATTATTCTGATGATTGATCAGAAAATCTGGCACATTCTGCTGATTTTCCTTTAACCATTTAAGTTTTATCAATTATTTTTTTCTTACTCTTCCATAAAGACCAGATTTCTGGGCTGTAAAAACTTTAGCAAAGCATAAAATCTCATTTAAATGTTGAGCAGCAGAATCAGAGAAAAGCTCTGCATGATACAGGCGACATACTGAGCATAAATCTGGAGTTGTTATTTTAATTCATTGTTTTTCTCTTCTGTGTTTTTGCCTGCAGAGACTCACAACCTCCCGAAGCAGCCCCCCCTGGCTCAGGCCGTGGGCCAGGCCGCCCAGTGCCTCGCCATCATGGCACGAACTGGCATCGGCTCCTGCGCCTTCGCCGCAGTGGACGATTACCTGCACTAGCCACATGTACACACACGCACACACACACACACACACACGTTCTGAAGGCTCACCCAGAAAGCTTCCTCCCCTCGCTGCTGGAGAACCCGGCGGGGTCAGAGGTCGTTTCTGGATGGACCTTCAGAGATCGCCACATTAAAATGAACCGACCACCTCCATCGTCGTAAATAATAACCTTCACTCTGGTCTCTCGGAGGCGGCCATGTTTGCATCCTCCTGACAGGGAGAGGAAGTGGGGGTTTGGCTTTCAAAATAAAAGAAATACTCTGAGAGGCGAACTCGTGACTCGAAGCCGAAACACGAAAAAACCTGGATCAAACTTTAAAAAAAAAAAAAAAAAAAGAGTTCCCATTGAGCGCTGAGGACGCGCTCCGCCGCAGCCAATCGCAGCCCTCCACCCTCTCTGCACCCCCCGCCCTTCACTCACCCCGGGACGCGGCGCAGGCCCGGCGCTTTGGACTCGGAACCTCGAGGAAGCCGGAGAAAATCTGCGAGTCTCGACTTTCCCGTTTTTAATCTTCTGTTTAGTTTTTTGTTTGTTTTTTTGAGCAGTTTGTGGGTAGGGGGCGCTGTGGAGGAGGGGTCACCTGCCGCCTCTTGTTTTGGTTTTAGTTTGTTTGTTTTCCCAGGTTTACAAGGCATGGTGCAGACCATAATGATGATTATTATTATTCTAATTATCATTATAATTATTGTTACTTGCATTCACAGTATATTTGTTGAGCGCCAGCCAGAGCGAGTTCCACCGACTTATTATAATAAAGGTCCCGATTCCACCGACTCCCCAGTGACCAGCGTGTGTACATGTAAACGTTTCTATATTACAAAGTGGAAATATATCAATAGAGCGACATATTTAGTTACCAAAATAATAAAAAAGAGAGAAACCTTTAATACTTTTCCTGACACCAGCAGACCCCTGAAGCAGGCTGGTTGTGTCCAGTTTTTCTGTTTGACTCCAGGGTTTCTGAGCAGGCAGTAAAGGGACGACTACATCAGGCCCAGAGCTCTCGGCTGTGAAGCTGTTTAAAGCCAACGTTTGTTTTCCTGGTTTATTTTCTGCTTTTTGACCCCGAAGAACTCAGGAGCCAGAGTGACGTTTAGTTTCTCCTCCAACCAATCAGCTGATGTGTGCCTCATATCCGACACATCAACCTGGTTTGGATCAGAACCGCCAGACCTGAGGCCTGTACTCCCAGGCAGGATTACTGGTTAACGGACTTTAAGTTCCACATTTTCTCCAAGAACGAGCACACCTCCACCTTGATTGTTTGAAAAATATGCAAAACAGTAGAGAAAACAATAACTAAACATCTGTTGAAACCTTAAAAGTTAACTTAATCTGATTTTACAAGTTCAAAACTTGGTTAAAAGAAATTATTTTTAAAAAAATCCCACTAGATCTGCAGCTAGTTGTGTTCTTAATCTCTTGCATTATTAGGAGGATCTGAAAGTTACCAAAATAATCTAAACAATTCCAAATATAAAAATGAATTACAGATTTAACTAACTTAAGGTTTTTTCCAACTGCCTAAAATAAAAACTAGATTGATCAAATTCAACATAAATGGCCACAATGTGTAGCAATGTAACAAAATTTGGCTTCAAAATCTAATAAAACTAAAACTGCATTATGGAATAAAATCATAGGAACCATTACATTTTGTGCTGATTAGCTCTTTGTAATAATGTGGCGCATTATTTAATAAGCAACAAACTACAGTTTGTGTTCATCCCTATATTTTTAATAACAATCATGTTTAAATTTAAACTTTGGACAAAAAATGCTGAACTTTTGGTCATTTAGTTTTCAGACTCGCAGCCGAAACACTTCATGTCAATTTAAAATGTTCAAATGAGAAACTTTTTCATTTTAAATGAGTTTTTCATCCTGAATTTATTTCCAACCTCTGACAGTTTGATGGTTCTGGACCCGTCACTATCCTCTGCAGGGCCAACAGTTGTTACTGTTCAGTTTCTGAAATCTGAACTTTTTTTTTTTTTGATAGCTGATTGGAGATCAGGTGTGAGAACCGCATCAAGCTGCGTTGGATTTTAATAAAATGAATCTTTTCCATGGTTTGATGCTGTTTAAATTCATCCATAACAACTTTGATTAAAATATGTAACAAAGATGAAGTTCAACCAGTTCAAAGAACATTAAAAACAATGAAAGTTTGAGCCTGAAGAGTGAAATGTAGAAATGATACAAACTGGATTTGTTGAGGGTTTTTAGATCCTGGAGATGTTTGGACGAAGAGGATAGTTCACTCTGCAGGTCTGGATTCAATTATGGGGAAAAACTCAAATACTTCATTTAGATTAATCAAATTTTATGGTTTGACCAAAGATTAACGCTGAGCTCCAGCCAACAGAGCCAAACGGATCAGAACCAAAACGGAATGGAAGATAAAATAAAGTCAAATGTGATAAATGAGCTTTTTGATCATTTTTTTTCTCCATCATTGATTAAATTTTTAACAATCAAGAGAAATTAACGGCTATATGGTGATTAAATACATAAAGCTTTGATAAATTAACAAGAGGCTGAGAGACATGAACGGATGAATTTAGCTTTTAGTTTACTGAAGGTGCATCTCAACATAAACCAACATTAAATTAAATATCACTTTTTTCTGTTTGTGTTTATTCTGAATATTTAACAAAATCATAGAAAAATCAAAAACAATGAAAATATGAATAAAGTTCCTCTTAATCCTGCTCCAAAGTACAGATCTCAGGTCTGAAAGTTGAAGAAAATCCAAAGGAAATTCATGAAGGATGATATTTTATCTTTGAGGTTTTAAAACTGCAGATTGAAGAATCTGATCATAAACATCTGAATTCATCAGCTCCTGGTCCAACTCAGCGTAGATCTAGATGAGCCTTTTATATAGAAGCAGCAGCTCCAGAAAAATGAAACCATCTCTTCTTTGAATCAAACATCCAGTTTCTGACTGCAGTGATGAGATTTAGCTGACTGGAAAGCACGGTGGTGGCAGTATCATGTTCTGAAAACAACAGGAGCAGAAAAAACAAACCATTTCTAAAACCCGGCGGGTCGCCCGAGCGTTCAGCGACTTTCAACCCGTCGGTTCTGGAAGGAAACGGCTCCGCTGTGTTTTAATTCGTCTGGTTCCCAGAACTCATCCAGGTGGAACTAATCTGTTCTGTACCAACTTCTGTTTCCTCTTTTTTATCCTTATTTTTTGCAGCTCACAAGCAGTCAGAAAAAAAAAAAATCTTTAGACGAAGTGTCTGTTGTCTCTTTCTGAGTTTGGTCTGAACCTATGCATGCCATAGTAAAGTGGTGGTAAGATCCAGCTAGATGTCTCCTTTCTTTCGGTTCCTCCTCCTCTTAGCCAGGAAGATGTCAACCAGTAAGTTGTCCACTGCTGACTGTGTCCATTGGAGATGATTAAAAAATGTGCAATTTGTGTGAGGGTGAAAAGATTTATATTAAAAACAACCATGATGATGAGAGCAACTTGTGTGGATGCTGCATGAAGCTGGAAATCTCTTTGCTCAGTTTAATCCCAGAAATAATCCAGAAAAATCCTGTTATGAAGTTTTGCATAATGAAATCAGGCAGAAGTGATTTTAACTAAGATGTTGCTCTTCTGAAAATAATATAGAAAAACTCACTTGTTTAAATTTAGTTTTTTTCCTTCAAAGATTCTCTGAATTGCTGCGTTGCCTGAAATCTTAGTAGTTTGAGTTGTTAGCATCAAGCTAACAGACATTTAAGCTAAAATATATTTTATTAATCTGTCAGAGTATCGATGGATGTTTGGACTGACGGCTGAATTATACTCAAAACTGATGGATAAAACTTTTTAAAGAGGAAATATTAACATTTTCTTGTTTGGTTTTCTAACTTTTATGCTGATGGTTAATATTTGCAAAAATGCTGCTGCTGTAAGATTCCAAGTTTTTCAAACTTTTTGAACCAATTTTTAATAAACTACAAAACTTTATGAATTAGTTGCAATAACCCAGAACAAGTCCTTTAACAATAACGATGGTAATTAAAATTGTCCCTGAAATTATTGTGATAAACTAAATTGATGCTTTGACACCATTTTCAAGTAACATATTGATGACATACTAAAGCAAGTTCACTCAAAGACTCTGAAAGCTGCAAAATATTACAACCAAAAACAATAAAATAGAAATAAAATAACTTAAAACTGAAAGCATAAATAAAATGGATTATAATTCTGTAAACAAAATGGCTCTTAAAAAATATTACTCATGGAAATGATTGAGCTGATTTTATCAGGTGATTAATTGATTATTGCTAACCATCAATTGTATGGATCGATGCTGGATGAAAAAACAAAGATGGAGTTGAGTCCAAAATTATTCATATTCCTGGAAGATTTAAAGCAATAAGTATAAATTAAAGCCGCACAGCGGCGTCATGCGGCCCTCGCAGCCAAGCACCGCTCCGGCCTATCAGCCACCGCGGGGGTTCACGCACCGCAGCCCACCCGCCACCGCAGAAGCTGTAGCGCATTTCCCAGCAGCACCGCCCGCTCGCCACCGCAGAAGCTCTCACGCAGTTTCCGCGCCCTTCCACCAGGCTGTGGTGAACCTTGATGTTTCACGGCGAATAGTCAAAGTTTGACACTTAGCCACAGCCACATGCTTTGATGTACGGGAAATCCTTTG